>APFE030275476.1:0-12459 GCA_000404065.3 Pinus taeda
TTCTAAACAAGCTCAGGCCAGAGCTGAAAGGAGGATACCCATCAAAGAAGAACCTTCTGCCTTTGAACAAAAATTAGATGCTCTCATTAAAGGAATGGATAGACTTGGTGATAGAGTAGAAACAATTGAAAGAAAATCCCCTTGGGATGGTCAACCGAACAACGCTTGAAGAAACCCAAATTTCAGAAAAAATCAGAATCCCAATACTGGAAAGGTTGGCCCTGACCAAAACATTAGACCTCCATTCCAAGAAAACTACGCTGAAGCTTCAACTTCTAGTGAACCAACAGAAGACACTCAAATTAACTTAATGGGGCTTAGTAGTGAACATCAAATTTTCTTAACCCAAGAAGACCAAGAGACCCACACTCTTAATCAGTTCCAAATCCAATCAGGGGAATCATTTGATTTTAGGGAGGGATATGACACAGCCATCTATGAAGTTCACAAGCAATATAATCTGAGAAGCAGGAGAATAGATGTCCCTGATGACAATAAACAGAAAGAAACTAAACAATCTAGCAGAGCTAAAGTTAAGGACCCTCCTATACATACTCCTCCTAAAGTAATTCCTAACCCAAACAATCCAACAGTTGAAAATGTTTCAGATAATCAACAACCGAATGAACAGTCTTCATCTTCCCTTTCTTCCAAAGAAATTGTTGGAGAACCTCCAGGAATTGACATACAAGCAACTTCAGCCCATAACACTACTCCTGATAAAGGAAAAAGCATTGAAAAAACAACAGAAAAAAGAAAATCTCACTGCCCGAAATGAAAAAATTCAAACAAAAAAACCTTTCAACCTTGAAACCGAAATAGGCAAATTAAAGATAGCAATTCCATTGTCCAAATTGGCTAAACACGATGTCTATAGAGAACAAATCAGCAGATCACTTCAAATTTCAGAAAGCAGAGATGCAGTAAATGTCCTTGATGACCAACCAGAATTAATTTTTGGCCCTGAGGTCAATGGTAAATCAGTAGATGGAGGGGTTCCTCCTTTCTACGTAAGTCTGAACATTCACAATAAGATACTCCATAACGCAATGTTTGATTCTGGAGATTCCCATAATTTAATGCCCAAATCTGTAATGGAGAAGTTGAACCTAGATATCACTAGGCCATACAAAGACTTGTTCTCTTTTGATTCAAGCCAGGTCAGATGTCTGGGATTAATCAAAGATTTATGTGTATCATTAGTTCAATACCCTGCCAAGACAATTTTAATGAATGTAGTGGTAGCTGATATTCCACCAAAATATGGCATGTTTCTATCTAGATCTTGGGGTGCAAAGCTCCAGGGATCTTTACAATTGGACATGTCCTATTCTACCATTTTAGTATTTGGCCAGCCAAAGAGATTGTACCAGGAAACTTTGATGAAATATGTGGTCAGTAGCCAAGAGAAACCCCATAATTTTCCCATCTATTCCATGCATTATGATATGGACTCCTTCATCCTATACAATGCTGAAATTTATCCCCCAACTAATGTCAATGTTTTAGCTTTAGAGCAGAAAAATTTCATAAATGAAAAATCCAGTATTCAAATTCAAGAAATTTCTATGAACAATAGTATATCAGACACACAAGGGAAAGCACATGAAACTGTAAATCCAAATCTCCCTAGTAAGCAAATTTATAAGACTTCTGATGCTGGATATAATCATGAAATCCTATGGTATTTAGAATTTGATGGATCAGTCAATAAACTAGGAGCAAGAGCAGGGTTCTGGATACATAATATGGAAAATGATCATGCTGAAGGGCATGCATACAGGTTGAGTTTTAGATGCACTAATAATATGGCTGACTATGAAGCCCTCTTACTAGGACTCAAATTGATCAAAAGCTTAGGCGCAGTTAGGGTATCAATTTTGGGAGACTCTGATTTAGTTATTCAACAAATGAAAGGAAACTTCCTCACAAATGATCTCAAATTAAGATCTTATAGAGGGGCAGCAATTGAAATACTCAATACCTTTCTAGAAACACAGCTTGCCAAAATTCCAAGGAAACACAATTTGCATGCTCACAGTTTGGCAACATTTGCCAGCACTTGTAAACTACCATTTGAGCCTAATCATCATTTTACAGCTGAAATTAAACACAGGCCAACTGTACCTGACAATGTAAAATACTGGCAAGTGTTTGACAATGACACTCAGATTAATAATTTCCTGACCTTAAAAGAAGAATTTTTCAGCACTTATATAGACACGGACACTATTTGTGAAGTTGATCAAATAGACAAAGTTGAAACACACATTTCAGCTGAAACAGCAACTCAAATACTACATCCAATGAAATTTACCAGCAAAGAGTTGTAAGAACTTAAATAAATAGACATTGATGAAACTATTGGAGGAGAATATGAAGTTATTGATTTAAAGGACAATTTTTTACCCACGGGATTAACTCCTCCGGAAGACATTTTTGATTATAATGATATCCCAAGGAAACCCAAAACGCAGCCTTTAAACGCAGACATTGAAGACTGTAACATAGGAACTGAACAAAATCCTAAAATGATAAAATTGTCCAAAACTTTGCCTCCTGACCAAAAGCTTAAATATGTTGAACTGTTCAAGGAATTATAGGACATTTTTGCATGGAGCTATAAAGATCTCAAATCCTATGATACTTCTGTGATTCAACATACAATACCCCTCAAAGAAAATCAAAAATCTTTCAAGCAAAAACTCAGAAGGGTCAACCCTGTACTCCTCCCTCTAATTGAAAAAGAAGTCAAAAGAATGTATGAAGCTGGGATAA
Organism: Pinus taeda; assembly: GCA_000404065.3. Lineage (NCBI taxonomy): Eukaryota > Viridiplantae > Streptophyta > Pinopsida > Pinales > Pinaceae > Pinus > Pinus taeda. The sequence goes on from APFE030275476.1 coordinate 2,779, forward strand.
TTGCACCTATCAGATTTTCAGAATGGGTCTCTAATTTAGTGCCCACTAGGAAGAAAACAGGAGAAATCTGACTGTGTGTTGATTTGAGGAATCTAAACAAAGTCTCTTTAAAAGACCACTACCCCTTACCTAAGATGGACCACATTTTACAAAGGGTAGTAGGTGCCTCTAGAATTTCACTTTTGGATGGGTTTTCAGGTTTCAACCAGATTCTAGTTCACCCTGATGATCAAGAAAAAACTTCTTGTACAACTCCATGGGGAACTTTAAAATATGTGAAAATTCCATTTGGACTCAAGAATGCAGGAGCAACTTTCCAACGTGCAATGGACATAGCTTCTGCTAAAGAAATTCATGATTTCCTGGTCATATACCTAGATGATCTCACTGTGTTTTCCAAATCAGATCAACAGCACCTAGATCATCTGAGACAAGTGTTTTTAATCTGCAGAAAATATGGTATATCACTAAATCCAAAGAAGTCATTATTTGGCCTAGAACAGGGCAAACGGTTACGTCACATAATCTCAAAATATGGCATTAGAATTGACCCTGACCGAATAGGAGCCATCTTACAAATACCACATCCCAAAACACCAGCCCTTACAAACCCAAAATTTGACAGAGACTTCATAATATTTTCATTTGCATCAGAACACACTATTGTTGTTGTTTTGCTATAGAAAGATGATCAAATATGTGAAAAACCCATAGCCTTTTTTAGCAAAGCACTAAGGGATGGACCTCTAAAATACCCAATCATGGAAAAACAAGCTTATGCACTTGTGAAAGCCATCAAAGATTTCAGAGTCTACATACTATACTCTCATATAATAGCTTATGTGCCGAGCACTGTTGTCAAAGATATCCTAACCCAAGAGGGGATTGAAGGTAAGAGAGGTAAATGGATTGCTACTATATTAGAGTATGATATTGAAATAAAACCTACAAATCTTATAAAAGGACAGGGATTGGCTAAACTCATGACTGAAAACAATTACCAAGCCCTAGATATTAATGAATTGGATAATAAACAGGAGATGGCGACTCCACAAATCAGCCAGGCCTTCCTAGAATCACCTTGGTATGCTGATATATGTTATGTATTACTAAACCTGCAGGCTTCTCCAGGGTTATCCAGAACAAAGAAAAGGTTTATAAAAATGAAATTTTTAAAGTTTTGTATTTTATATGGTGCTATTTTTTGGAAAAATCATGAAGGTGTTCTATTAAATTGTCTAATAAAAGATGAAATTGACAAGGTGCTCAAAGAATTTCATGCAGGGGACTGTGGTGGACATTTGTACTGGAAATCAATGGCTGATAAAATCCTAAGAGCAAGATTTTACTGGCCCACCTTGTTTGTTGATGTCAAAAAGTTTGTTACTACTTGCCATAAATGTCAAATCTTTGAAGGCAAGAGGAAACTTCTACCTCTACCCCTTAGACTAATTTCTACCAAAAGACCATTTCAACAATGGGGTTTAGACTTCATTGGGGAAATCCATCCTCCCTCTTCTGGCCAGCACAAATGGATTTTGACTGCCACAGATTATTTCACCAAGTGGATAGAAGCCATCCCTTGTAGACAAGCCAATGATTCAGTGATCATGCAATTCTTAGAAACCAATATCCTGTCTAAATTTGGCTATCCTGAAAAGATTATAACTGACAATGTTGCTGCTTTTAAATCCAAGAGAATGATCAATTTCTGTCACAAATACCGCATTACCTTAGGCCACTCCACAACCTATTACCCCCAAGGTAATGGTCTAGCTGAGTCATCCAATAAGAGCCTGATGAATATCATTAAGAAAGTATTGGAAGAAAACAAGAAAAATTGGCATAAGAAGCTTATATATGCATTATGGGCAGACAGATTGACTACCAAGAGATCCATTGGAACTAGAACCTATGAACTTGTATATGGTATGGATGTTGTATTTCCCTCCTCCTTGGGAATACCTGTAATGAAATTATTGCAAGAAGTTCAAATACAGCCCAATGACATTCAAAGAAGGATAAATCAAGCTATATATTTGCAGCAGACCGCAGAAGAGGTATATCAAAGATCTCAAGTACTACAAGAGAAACTCAAGAAGATATTTGATAAGAGGACTAAGACAGAGGATTTTTTCATAGGAGACAAAGTTCTGAAATGGGATTCTAGAAGAGAAGATAAAGGAAAACACGGGATACTTGGACATTTTTTCACCGTCATACCCCGGGATACTTGGTTATTTTTTCACCGTCGTACCCCGGGACACTTGGCGGCTTTTCATTGCGTCGGGCCGCCCCTGACAGATACTGCCCCCATACCAAAAGCGGTCCGACGCAAACCGCTTACTGCCCTCCCCTGTTGCCACTTTGCCGCATGACGATGCCTCCACCTCACCGCCACTGTGTTGCGCCCTGCTGCGTCACCCTGCTGACGTCATCATCCGTACCGAGTCCCACTGCTGATGTCATCTGTTGTACCACTGACATCATCCGACATACCGCTCACGTCATCCGCCGAAAGGAAAACGCGCAAGAGAGAAATCAAGGCTTCGGAGGCTCGAAATCAAATTCTAAGGCAGTTTTCGATGCGTGATTAGCGCTACGGGAAGTAGGCCAAATTGGGGAATCTTTGGAGAATCTTTCTTCTCAGTGGCTGTTTTTGCCGAAAAAGGACCGAAAAGGGGCAATTTAACATTTTTTACCACATTAGAGAGAGGAAGAAGCCCCGATTCAATCAGAGAGAAACAGTGAAGCGGCAGAGAGTATCAGTGAAGCGGTAGAGAGTATCAGATCGACCATATCAGAGCCGGGAAAGCATTAAATACCATCCAAACTGAATCAATGCATTACCAAGACAGGGTCACAAGCCATTAAAACCGAATCATAACAAATTAAATGGGAATCACAGTCACCTAAGAGCAGCAGAACCGACTAAGAGATGCAAGGTGAGAAGTGAAAGGCGCAGCAATTGCAGATTGGACAAGCAGAGCTGCCAGAGGATGACAGATAGCCACATTTTGAAATAGCTGCCCCCAGCGCAGCATTAGATAGATATTTTCATTACTTATAAGACAAGTTAGGTTAACTGCATTTATTTCCTGAAAAAAAATATCTTCTAGCAGATCTTTGTTGTAGATATTTTGCCTATAAATACAACCCTAAACAATGTAATAAGGGTTGGTGGGTTGTTTGGTTGATCTCTCATTCTGAGAGCTGTACTGTAAATATTGAAAAACTTCTGTAATCAAAGATTGCTGGAATACTTGTATCTGAACTGGCTGGTTGTGTTTTCAATGGCTGAAGAAATTGGTATGGAATTCTCGTGCTTGCTCATGGTTCAATAAGTTGTCCCTCCCTTTGTTTATCAATTTATGCATAGCTGTATCAAATATATATCATAATCTAAGTTGCAGGAAAAAAAGAATAGACCAGAATAGGTTTTCATGCCCTCTGTGCTCAATTCTTGCAACTTTCCATGTTTTCCTCTGAACAGTGATGAATATGCATTCTTAATTGCGCCTATTTAAATTGTTCCTTTCACATATGAATGCTTTCTGGGAATTCTTCATTGCTCCCAGATATCACTCATCCACTTTCCCTCTTTGGCTGGATGAGAGATTCTTAATTTCCTCTCGTTCCCTAACTTCATTTCATTCTTGTTCCAGCATAAAATCATTGTGCCTTGTGTGGCTATCCTGCTCCATATTCCCCTCTTCTACCGGATAAAAAACACATCACAGTTCAGTCATGACTCCATGCCCAATGGTTTGAACTTCTCACTCTTTGCATATCAACTCAGTTTGAATAGGATCAACCACCCCATCAATCAAAAAGATAAATCAAACCGATGTGCCTCATATCTAGCCTAAAATCACCCCTTAAACAAAGTAAAAATCCTAAAGAGAGAGCCCTCTCTGACTATTGGTAGGCTACGACCTGCAGTCCAAAGACTGGTTTGTGGTTAACTCGGCTGTATTCCCTTGGGAGTCAAAGGGAACAACCTGAGTGATAACATAATGGTGACTCCACTGGGGAAAAATCATCTGTTCATTACTGTAACTCCCCATTTTTTATTAGTTTGCCTTTCCAATAATTCCTAAACTTATTTTGAAAAATCACAAAAAATCTCAAAAAATCAAAAAATATTTTGCTTCTTGTTGAAAATTAAGTCCTAATCTGTGTGGTGGACAGAGATCAGGCCCTTCAAAGTTCATTTACTTATCCACCTGGCGACTCCACATAATCCCCATAATAAAGACTCCACTGGAGAAATGAACCCAAGAGAAATATATGAGCAGATCAGGCTGTTGACCTGGACTACTATCCAACAGGTCATGTTCTTTCTCTTCCACAAAATTTTGCTATGTATATTGTATTTTAAAAACGATTTCAAATTAGATTTTCATGACTTACCCTTTGAAAATATTGTTGAAAGGCCTCCTTGCACATTACAACAGCAACCTTTAAAAGCTGCTGAGAATCATCATACAACCAAGGAGGAAACAAATATCAAAGCCAATCATGTTATCCTTGTTCATATTGAACCCAGTCAGCCAATTCTTGTACATACTCCCGTGCCCCGTAAAGTTCCTGCCAGGTATAAGCCTCTTGTGTTGCCTCCTCTGCTTAATCCTCTGCCCAAAAATCATCTTGATTATCTCCCAAGATTTGATGGAGAGAATGGTATTACTGCCCAAAAGCATATCCAAGCCTTTGAAGATTATCTTAATATATTTGAAGTAGAGGAGGAGGATGTTAGTATCAGGTTGTTTTCCCTTTGTTTGCAAAGCGAAGTTAGGACTTGGTTTAAATCCTTGCCTGAGGCTAGCATCTCGAATCTTCAGCAGTTTTCCAAGCTCTTCCTTGATAGATGGACGATCAAACTTAATTTCCTCTTGCTCATCGAAGAATACAATCAGTTAAAAAGAAATCCAAGTGAATCTGTTCAACAATTTCATGATCGATTCAATCAAGTTTATCATGCTCTACCTTTTAATATTAGACCTCCCCCTGATCTAGCTCTGGTGCATTATCCAAGAGCTTTTGACCCAGAAATAGAATTCTGTTTAAGAGAAAGGAGTCCCCCTACTATGGAAGAAATGCAGGACATGGTAGTAGACATAGAGGCAAATCTGAGAATCAGGGAGGAAAACCGCAAAGCAGAGCAAGAAGAAATACTTCATGGTTGGTTACAAAGGTCAGAGGAAATGATCACAATGAAAGTGGAATGTTTAGAACATCTGAACACATTTGTTTTGCAACAGGAAAGTAATGACATTCATGAACAAACCTACCACAAAACAGATGACATATTCATTCAGCCATACATGATGGAGCAATCTCCCGATATACTATATGAACATAACATATTCTCTTCTTTCAATTGCCTGCCAAAATATGATGAGTATGATGATGATGATGAGCCTAATGACCAAATCAGCCTTACATTGGAATCAAAACCTACTTTGGCAGAAAGCAAAATACAGGGTCAGCAGCTCAAAATCAATGAGCAACCAGCTTATCTCAGCTATGAAGGAAAGGAGGAAAGCGCATGAAATTTTGATTTCAATGAAGGAACCTTACCATTTTGTTTTGAATCTTTTCAGTTTATTAAGGAAAACTATCATACAATCAATAAGAAAATATCAGCAAGTGTTGATATGGATCATCCGGAGGAAGCTCAAACCAGTGTTCAAAATATATTGCCTCTAGCTTTGCAGCCCCACAGAGCCATCAAGTATCAGATGGAAGAAGACTTAGAAGCAGCAACATATGATCAAGTCATCCAAGTGGATCCCCTGCCTCTTTATGTTCAGCCATCTGAGGTTTTCAAAGAAGAAAAGGAGCAGCCTGTGCAGATCAGTCAAAGGCCATATAAGCCTGCTTGTAATAAATTGCAAATATCAGTTCAGGTGGTATATGATGCATGTGCTGACAGGGGGTATGATGAAGTAGAGAGGTCCTCTTCTCCACTAGCAGGTTGTGTGCCTCAGTATCACACTATGGATGATATCCCTATCACAAGGCATGATAGTGATCCCAAACCTTTGTACAGTTCTTCAATTCAGTTCAGCAATAATGTATATATGCTGCAAGACCCTTTTGTACAGTTTCTTGATTCAGCAAAGAAGTTCAGTAGTTTCATGATCTTCTCTAAGGTTAGCAAAGCCATATCAGATTTCAAGATCTCAGTTTTTTCCGCCAGCAAGCACAAGCAGCAAAGCTCGTTCATGTTTATAATGCTTGAATGGCTGCACTGGTTATTTCATTTCACCTAACAGCAAAGTAAGTGCTGGTTAGGGTAGGTAGGTAGGATTTCAATTTTTGTTTAGACAGCAAGCCTGCTACAGTTGAAGCCCGAAGTGAAGGCCATAAGCTCTTCAAGTTCTACTGTCATGTTCATAGATAAAGCAACCAACAAAGGAAAGTTTTCAGAAAACAGCAACAAGGGAAGATCAAGGCATTCTGACCTACTGTTCTTGGCCTTTCACAAGGAAAGGCCATCCCCAAGTGGAGCCACTGTTAGCCTCCTTCTCATAGCAGGTGTTCATTTTTCATGATTGACATTTTACATGCTAAATATGTCATGCTCTGCAGGCTGCAATGTTCCATATTTGATACTCAAGCCAAACAAGTGTCCATGAGAGTCGGCCAGCCTAAATGCCTTTGCTGTATTCCAAATTTTGAGGAGTTATTCCATTTTTGAAGAATTTTCAATTTAAGGGAGATCCAAACAGCTTAATTTTGGTCTCCCTAGGTTTCAATTTCCTGTTATAGAATATAGAGAATTATTATCTGTCCAAACAACTTAATCTGGGCATATTCTTAGATAGGTAGAGAAGCAAGGGTGCTCAACAGCTTAATCTGAGCCCCTAGATGGCATACGTGTATATATAGGTAGGAGGACAGTAAATAAAAGAAAAAAGATTGAAAAGTTGGGTTTGCTAGTTCAAGTGCACCCAAACCAAAAGAAGAAAAAATGCTAGGTAAAGTAGGCTAGGTAAGTAGTTCTGTGGTTGCATAAATCAAGCTATGTGATCCATTTCATATTTGCAAGTGTCATATCTATCCAGATCACAGTTGGTGGCACTTCCTCCTATTAATCAAATCAGGCAAGGCATCTCTAACTCCCCTCTCTTCTTATTTCCTCAAACTCATTTACTAACATCCCCTCAAGGACCTTGGGATCTGCCCGAGAGTCCCTTCTTCATTCCATTTTTGCTTAAAAAAACCAAGTTAACATCTGAAATTGGCTTAGTAAAAGGAAGCCACATTTCTTGTGTAAAAATAATCTTTGCACAAATTCACCATTCCCCCTACACTTTCACTCCACCAAGTCATGCTAACTCCTAACTCTATTATTTAGCTCCCCAAGTCATTCCCCTATCCCCTACTATGTGAAAACTATATAAAAAACCCAAAAAAAGAAATATTAAATATCCCACCCTATGACAACTATAGCCTAATAACAATAGTCCAGGAAATACTAGGTCCATTTGGGGCCTTAGTATTAGCCCTTTCGCGTTCATTTCCCCTGGGATTTGTTTAACCTCTGGTTAAATAAATAACCAAACCACACCCCACCCCGAGCGCGCGTTTAAACCCTCAAAACCTAAAGTCTAAAACCCACCTCCGCCGCGAATAATTAAACATTTATCGCGCACGCATTTTGATTAAACCCCGCTCGTCTCCCCCTCCCGTCCGCCGTCGGATCATCTCTCCAAGATCCGACGGCCCTCATGCATATCGGGCACCCTTATATGACGGCACAATAGTGCCCAATGGTCGACGGTTTCACCGTCGTACCCCGGGACACTTGGCGGCTTTTCATTGCGTCGAGCCACCCCTGACAGATACCGCCCCCATACCAAAAGCGGTCTAACGCAAACCGCTTACTGCCCTCCCCTGTTGCAACTTTGCCGCATGACGATGTCGCCACCTCACCGGCCACTGTGCTGCGCCCTGCTGCGTCACCCTGCTGCGCCCTGCTACGTCACCCTGCTGACGTCATCATCCGTACCGGGTCCCACTGCTGATGTCATGCTGACGTCATCTGCTGTACCGCTGATGTCATCCGCCGAAAGGAAAACGCGCAAGAGCGAAATCGAGGCTTCGAAGGCCCGGAATCAAATTCTGAGGCAGTTTTCGATGCGCGATTAGCGCTACGAGAAGTAGGCCAAATTGGGGAATCTTTCTTCTTAGTGGCTGTTTTTGCCCAAAAAGGGCCAAAAAGGGGCAGTTTAGCAGTTTTTACCACATGAGAGAGAGGAAGAAGCCCCGATTCAATCAGAGAGAAACAGTGAAGCGGCAGAGAGTATCAGTGAAGTGGCAGAGAGTATCAGATCGACCATATCAGAGCCGGGAAAGCATTAAAGACCATCCAAACCGAATCAATGCATTACTAGGACAGGGTCACAAGCCATTAAAACCGAATCATAACAAATTAAATGGGAATCATAGTTACCTAAGAGCAACAGAACCGACTAAGAGATGCAGGTGAGAAGTGAAAGGCGCAGCAATTGCAGATTGGACAAGCAGAGCTGCCAGAGGACGATAGATAGCCACATTTTGAAACAGTTGCCCCCAGTGCAGCATTAGATAGATATTTTCATTACTTATAAGACAAGTTAGGTTAACTGCATTTATTTCCTAAAAAAAAATATCTTCTAGCAGATCTTTGTTGTAGATATTTTGCCTATAAATACAACCCTAAACAATGTAATAAGGGTTGGTGGGTTGTTTGGTTGATCTCTCATTCTGAGAGTTGCACTGTAAATATTGAAAAACTTCTGTAATCAAAGATTGTTGGAATACTTGTATCTGAACTGGCTGGTTGTGTTTTCAATGGCTGAAGAAATTGGTATGGAATTCTCGTGCTTGCTCATGGTTCAATAAGTTGTCCATCCCTTTGTTTATCAGTTTATGCATAACTGTATCAAATATATATCATAATCTAAGTTGCAAGAAAAAAAGAATAGACCAGAATAGGTTTTCATGCCCTCTGTGCTCAATTCTTGCAACTTTCCATGTTTTCCTCTGAACAGTGATGAATATGCATTCTTAATTGCGCCTATTTAAACTGTTCCTTTCACATATGAATGTTGTCTGGGAATTATTCATTGCTCCCAGATATCACTCATCCACTTTCCCTCTTTGGCTGGATGAGAGATTCTTAATTGCCTCTCGTTCCCTAACTTCATTTCATTCTTGTTCCAGCATAAAATCATTGTGCCTTATGTGGCTATCCTGCTCCATATTCCCCTCTTCTACCAGAGAAAAAACACATATCAGTTCAGTCATGACTCCATGCCCAATGGTTTGAACTTCTCACTCTTTTCATATCAACTCAGTTTGAATAGGATCAACCACCCCATCAATCAAAAAGACAAATCAAACCCATGTGCCTCATATCTAGCCTAAAATCACCCCTTAAACAAAGTAAAAATCCTAAAGAGAGATCCCTCTCTGACTGTTGGTAGGCTAGGACCTGCAGTCCAAAGACTGGTTTGTGGTTACCTTGGTCGTATTCCCTTGGGAGTCAAAGGGAACAACCTGAGTGATAACAAGGGGCAGCGCCCCGGAAAATTTTGGTTTTGGACCCTATGTTAGGTTGGGTAGACCCACCTATGGTTTTGTGCATGATTTTCGCACATGTTTTTTGGACGCGATGGTTTTCGGTCC
>APFE030275486.1:0-31985 GCA_000404065.3 Pinus taeda
TTACAAGAAGTCCACTGGGGACCATGTCCATTGACACATAGAACCAGAGGTCTGTGAGTCAGATGGTGACAGGGAAGCCTGAATTCAAAAAGAGCATGAAAGTACATGTTTGAGATGTACCGAAGGAAAATCTTACAAGGGGACCATTCCCCTCATGTAGCAGGTCCACAGGTTTGAAACAACCTGTGGAGTTTGAGGTTCATGAATAGGAATCTCATATATACAGGTGGAAGAAAGCCCTCTATGGCTTGAAGCAAAACACCCCAGGCGTATTATGAGAGGATTGATAGCTGTTTGATGAAGTTGAGATTCACTGAGTGAAACCGATCCAAACCATTATCCGAAGGTTGTGGATGATAGACCTCTCATACCGGCACCTTATGCTGATGAACTATTTCTGATAGTTGCAGACCCTCTCATTTGCAGAAGTAAGAGGGAGTTGGATGTCGGACATATGTTTTGCAGATAGCATGGGGAGCTCATATTTGGTTGAGTCTCACTGGATTGGTGCTAAGAATCTTCTGAGATGTCTTCAGGGCACAATCTCTCATGGATTGAAATACACTGCTAGAAATATGAAATTGCATGATTATTCAAACGCTGATTGGGCAGACAGTGTGGAGGATCACTGGAGCACTTCTTAGTGTTGTTCCTCTTTGGATTCTGCTTCGATATCATGGATGAGCAGGAAGCAGAAGTCGGTTGTTATAAGCATCGTCGAGACTGGATACATATCTACGAGTATGATCTCATATGAAGCTGCCTGGTTGGGGAAGCTCCTCAGTGAGCTATTTATACACATGATGAATACCACTGTGATTCTCTGTAACAACCAGAGGTAGTATTCAATTATTGAGGAATCCCATATTCGACGATTGCTCCAGCAAATAGACATTAGATACTACCTTACCTAGGATATGGTAAGTCGATGAGCAAGGAGGCTCCATCACACCGAGATGATGTACAAGTCGCTAAAGCCCCGGGGGAAGATCAAATATGTGATTTTCCAGAATGACTTGGAGTCGTCAAGAGACCCTTGTACAAGGGTCCTGCATGTTGCACATATTGAACTCTGGGAGCTCTGCGGGCTTGCTGTTCTTACTGGAGCAACATACGACCACAGGGTGACTCACCCTCCCCTGGTGGTGCGCACTAGGACAAGATGATTCGCTCTCTTGTGGGACAGGATGAATCGCTCTCCTGTGAACAGGATGATTCGCTCTCCTATGGACAAGATGATTCGCTCTCTTGTGGGACAAGATGATTCGCTCTCTTGTGGAACAGGATGATTCGCTCTCCTATGTAGCAGAATGATTAGTTCTCCTGTGAGGTCTGGATGATGTGTTCTCCATGACAAATGTAGCAGGATGATTAGTTCTCCTATGAGGACGGGATTGATTAAGTTCTCCTCTCGAGGCATCCTACCCATGCAGTCTGGGACTCATGGGAAGTACCTCTCATCTAATCAATGGGCAGGGAAATGAAGATAGGGACCATAGTAGTACCGATGGACACATCACTGTATCTACCGTACTCCCTACGCTAGGATGACCTTAATTGATCTGGGATCAATGATACTGCTCTGGGACTAGTGGTAGGAGTTTTATCTACTATGACGCTGACTTTGGGTCGGCTGAGTCTAGTCTGGGACCAATGGTACATACTCTGAGACTGACTTCGTATTAGTGTAGGATTGGTCTGGGACTAGTGAGAGTGGTACATACTATGACGCTGACTTCGGGTCAGTTGAGACTGGTTTGGGACTAGTGGTACACTCTGTGAGCCTACGATATTGGTCTGGGACCAGTGGTAGGAGTTGTACCTACTATGATGTTGACGGGTCGGTTGACACTGGTCTGGGACTAGTGGTACATACTTTGAGACTGACTTCGTGTCAGTGCAGGACTAGTCTGGGACCAGTGAGAGTGGTACATACTATGACACTGACTTCAGGTCGGTTGAGACTAGTGTGGGACCAGTGGTACACTCTCTGAGCCTGCGATATTGGTCTGGGACCAGTGGTACCCACTATGACGCTGACTTTGGGTCGGTTGACACTGTGGTACACACTCTGCGACTAACTTCGGGTTAGTGGAGAATGGTATGAGACATTCTCGATCAATTCTTCTTCTTCACAGTTCAGCAGAGCTAAGTTGAGTAGAGCAGAGCAAAGCTAGCAGAGCCGGCAGAGCTGAGCAGAACAAAGCAGAGCCAGCCGAGTTGAGCAAGAGCAGAGCAGAGCCAGCAGAGTTGAGTAGAGCAAAGCAGAGCTAGCAGAGCCAGCCGAGCTGAGCAAGAGCAGAGTAGAGCTAGCGGAGCTGGGCAGAGCAGTGCAGGACATTGATGGCAGAGATAGTACAATCGGACTTATGGATCAACGAATGGAGTTCTCCCTAGTTGAGAGGAAGTCTTAAATTGGCAACTAGGGCCAAACTCCATGTGGGTCAGCTTATTTATGGCAGCTGATATTTTTATTTGATCCCTCTCGTCGAGAGGTGTAGGATTGATCTAAAGATCATCCGATTCCAGTAAGTATTTATGGAGATGTGAATTTTTTTATTATTATGGATTTATCATCTAGCCGACCAACAACGGCTCAAAAGCCCAAAAGACATGCCCATTCATCACCTATGTTTTAGTATAAATTGAAGAGGACTTGAGGTCATTTGGATATACACATTCTTCATGTGCTCTCCTCTCTACGTCTTGGGTTTTTGGAGAAGGAGAGACACTAATGAAGGATGCCCTAATGGAGAACGCAGTAATAACATCGCATGCATATAAGGATAATCTACGCTGTCCTAAAGTCTGATATGCTTGCCCTAAATCTAAAGCCATGTTCATTTATACGCTCATCGATAAAGGAATATGGAACCACGTACATATGTCATAAAGGACTATGAAGCCACGCTCGTTCATCTATATGCAGTCGTGAAGGAATAAAATACGTTGCTCATCAAAGACCTAGCCGCAGTTAACAACCATATCACGCAGGCCCTAGATCTGGCAGCATAGTTTAAAAGATACCTGGACATATATATACGCAGGCATTCTGGCAGCGCAGTGGAGACATATATATACATAGGAGTTGGCAGCATGGTTTAAGCTACACACAGTCATGACAATATACCATACAAGGTACGCACAGTCATATGCTGCAGTAACGGTTATATGTAAACGCTGGACAGTCATACGCTGCAGTAATGTAACTGCTGGACAGTCATGTATATACGCTGGGTAGTAATGTAAACGCTAGACAGTCATGTATATATGTTGCAGTCATGGTTATATATATACGCTAGACAGTCATGCATATACGATGGGCAATCATGGTTATATATACGCTAGTCAGGTAGTCAAGGGTGCCACTGTCATCAAGCTGCAGTGATGAAGAGGTAAACGCAGTCATGGTATTGAAGGAATACCAGAACTATAGCCTAGCTGCTTTGCTAGGCTGCAAGCCATAGCAAGCAGCTAAGGCTGATATGTATATGACCTTCATAATGAAGCAACATAAGGGTATTATGAGCAGCGTGGTGAGCTGCATGATGGGCGGTATTATGAGCAGCATGATGAGCTGCATGATGGGCAGTATTATGAGCAACATGATGAGCTGCATGATGGTCATAGTATGAGCAACATGATGCATGATGTATGAGATCATGAACATCATGGTAAATGTAATCATGTGCATGGGCAACACAATGATGCGTGGAGCATGGACAGCTCATGGGCAGCATGATCTATGAGATCATGAGCAACATGATGGTGCTACACGGTCAAGTGCAGCAAATGGACAAGATGCAGCACGATGATAAGTGAAGAAGTCACCTTGGAGAATCAGTTGAAGCAGAATGTCTTCAACTAATCTTATCGTTATAAGAAATTATCTATGCTAGATCTAGATAAGTCAAAGTGTTGACTTCTGTTGTAAATGTACTATCTCTCTCTCTCTTTCTTTGCTGAACTTTGAAGAGCATAAAAGAAGAATTGATCAAGGGTTTCCCCACACATTGTGGGGTCTGTCCCTGGCTTGCGCCACATCTTGTGTCCTCTTGTCTTGGCTTGTCTTCTGTGATTTATATTTATGTTCTATCTGTAGTTTAATTTATGTTGATGTGATTGCTAATTTGGAAAAGAAATTAAATTGCTCTAGCATAGAACATACCTAAAATTAACAATATGTCTCTTGCTTGTAATTAAGTTTGGATATTTGATATAGCTACAATGCTTCCGTGATTCTAATATGACTAACGTCATGCTTCTATAGATTTGGTTATGCTTGCTATCTAAGTTGTGCAGGGACACAATCTTCAATTTGGTGAAGATGCTCGATGTGACAAGCATGATGAGGATGATAATAACTTTGATGAAATGGTTGGAAGCCGCAAAAGATTCTCCGATGAATAAAAGAAGAAGCTCATCTCTCGGAGGAGCCTGCATAGAAGAGATCTCCCTAAGATTAAGAGGGAGTCTGGATGAAGAGGTGCTTCCTGGTTGAGAGGGAGGGCATAGCTTGGTGTTAATTGAAGAATGAATTTCAAAGGATATGTTGCTTCATGAGAAGTAGGAAAGGAAAGTATATTATTGAAGAATGTTGAGTCAAAGATTCGGTTGATAGTCCTACTGAGTTGGGGAGAAACATCTAGAACAACCCTAGAGGTTTATATTTGATTATGTGCATGTGAACGTATATAATTGATTAGGGTTGTGTTTGTACAGGTAAATCTTTCAAAGGTTTTTGATAGCATCTTGGTTACCAATCAGTTTGATTGGGAGAGATTTGTGGTTCTTGATCTGTTGGATCAAGGGGTGTTGAGGCTTTGTGAGTGAAGCATTGCCTGGGAAGACATCTGGTGGGCACTTTGTGTTGATGTCTAAGTCCCGAAGTTGGAAAGGTAGTGTTGGTTATCGAGCTCTGTTTTGGATACACACCTAGATGTTTGGGTTGGCGATTAGCAAGTAAGCCTGATGGTACCTAGAGGGGCTAAAAGCTTGAGTCCATCTTATTCTCACTTGGATAGATTGACCTAGTCAGGAATTTAGTCCATGGCATTGCAGTGTCTAAATTGTTGAAAGACCAATGGATAGATTGCCCTGGTCAGGAATCTAGTCCCGGCATTGCAGTGCCTAAATTGTTGAGAGACCAATGGATAGATTGCCCTGGTTAGGAATCTAGTCCATAGTATTCCAGTGTCCAAAGTTCTCCATGGTTCATATAGTTTGAGATCTTCCATTGTATTTGTACATTATAATACCTCCCTAGTTAAGAGGGAGTATTGGAAAATATAACTATGTTCGGTCTTCATTAATGTGCTTGAGTCATTATGTAATGTACTTGTCAAAAGAATAAAGAAAAGAATAATCATTATTATTATTGTGACTTATTAAAGCATGGTTTCATGCTTGGGTCACCTTGTTTTAGGTCAAAGTCCCCATTAAGGACTTCTAAGATTTATTCTGAGTCAATAGAGTCGTTGTATTTTTAGAGAGACCCTTCTGGGGCTTTTGAATCATGTAAAAAGGTTAAGTATTGAGTCAAATAGGATTTATGTATCCTCCACACCGTGTCGGCCTAGAAGAAGATCAAGTCGGCCTAAGGACCCTATTCGACCTCACATGGAGCCTATAAATACAAGGTCATCGAATTCATTTGTAGCGTCATTCTTTCACACAAGTTGGATATCTCTTGTAGCTGGGAAAGAGTTCGAAGTTCTCTTGTATTTGGGAAAAGGTGCGAAGTCTGTTGCCTGGAAGTCGAAGTGAATGCAAGTTTGTGGAAGTCTAAAGAGAAAGGAAAAATCGAAATTTTGGTGCCTCTTTCTTTGTTTCATGCTCTGGATTGGGAGATCGAAGTCTCTTAAGTTTCACTATTGCTGAAAGTTGTTGCCTAGTCGAAGTTGTTGGAAGGGGTCGAAGATCTAGGAGGCTGACTTAGTGTGGAGGGAAAGTCTGGTCTTGGTCTAGGGTGAAGAGTCTCAAAGAATACTATTGAAAGGAAGAATTATCTTGACTGGGTTTTCTCCTCGGAGAGGGTTTTGCCTTGGCATAGTGCCTATATCTTATGCCTCTTGTTTTGTGATCTTCATACACACATAATATGGTAATTGCTTGATCAAAGATAAGATAATAAAGAAGTAAAAGAAGCCAACACACTCACAAGTAATTATCAAGAAAGGAGAATCAAACCCTAATATAATTGCTTTGATGTTCCAACATATTATTCAATGTGTTGTCATTTTAGATCTATAAAATCTGATCCATCATCACTCTCCTGGGTGCATACTTATTTCAGACCAAACAATTCATCAATAACCCATATTATGCACACACAAAACACTTTGATCTCTATCTCCTTATATATCTTAGGCCTTAGCCAATACCATGGGTCAAACCTTTAGGTATGCCAATGGTATTCTTTGATGGGATCAAACATCTGTTGCTGTGCTCATTACTATGGGCCAATACCATGGTAAAGACCCCCGGTATTTAGGATACCATGGTGCAGAAACTGTACGTGACTTTTCTTCACCATACTTGCATATGTATGCGGCTTTGCTTCACATAACTCGCGTATACTTCCTCAAACTTCATCTTTATCATTCCTCTGTCTCTGAACTGATATTCCTTTGTCCAATCTTTCTGTCACATTTGTACTGGCCTGAATAATAATCCTGCTATGAATGTTGACATCTTTATTAAGTAGGTTTCCCTCAAGGACAACACATTTGTCATAATGCCAAAAATTTCCTCCCTATGTGCTTTTTTCTTCTTGCCCTACGTAGATCTACAATTGCAACCCTTGTTGCAAATCCTCTGTGCCTAGATCTACTCTTCGAGGCAACTGATCTGCTCACTGGAATTGCTTCTGGGCTACCACATTGCTTGTAAACTTTGCTCCGAGGCTATTCACACTTTTCCTTCGAACTGGATTTGGAAATCAAATTTCTTGCCTTTGCAATTTGTACCCCTGGCTTGACACCTCTACAACTGCAACCCTTGTTGCAAATCTTCTGTGTCCAGGTCTACTCCGCAAATCAACTAATCTGCTCACCGGAACTGCTTCCAGGAAACCACATTGCCTGTAAACTCTTCTTTGAGGCTAGTCACATTTTTCCTCTAAATTCTCTTTGTAAATCAAATTTCCTGCCTTTGCAATTTGCACCCTTGGCTTGGGCTGCGCAGATTTGAACTTTGTGCTTCAGATCTGTTAGGCCAGGAGAGTAATTCCACGAATGATTTGTGTGTTTTTGCATTAAGAAAAAACATGGATATATACAAGGAGAGGGAAACTGTTGGGATTCATCTTCCAACATCCTTTTTTTATTTATTGACAATATTTACATGATTTTTCCTAATCCCAAAGATTAGGTATTATTCTAACTGAATAGCAATTTATTTGTTTTTGCGACAAATAACGAACAAATCACATTGCAATTCTTCACAATAAAATTACGCTGCTGAATTAAAATCAGGAAATGAAAAATAGATGCACACACATAAAGTTGACAGTTATTTTGGACTAAAAAGTCCCCGGAAAACCCCGAAGGGAATACCGGTGTAGCAGATGAGGATTTATTTTATTATTTTGCAGCAAATATTGAGTACAATAATCTGGATGCCCAACTGGAAATCATCTGACAAATATCTGGCCAAAATAATCTGGAGATCTCAGATCTCCTCTATTGAATACCTCGGCCTCCTTTCACCTGCTCGAACCCCACACTGGCTACTCCCACTGCAGCCTGCAACTCACACTGCTGGCCTTGGGTAACTTGCGCTGCCTGGAAATTGGCTCCAAGTGAGCCGCCCTACCTCCATCTGTCACTGGAAACCACTCACAACTCCTCCCAGAAATAGATCTGGCCTCTAACTGTTGATCTGTGTCTCTTCTGGCAACTTGCACCAGGGTTTCTGGCTATTTGCACTGGCTTCTGCGGCCCTCCTTGCAGATAATCCAACCTGCTTTCTCCTGCTAATTTGGCACTGGAGAAACACTGGAAATCTCTCCAGAATCCCGCTCTCTGGTTTTCTATTGCTCCCTCTCTCTGATGCTCTCCCTCTGGCTCGAACTGCGTGCTCACTGAAGCTGTGAACTGGGTAGCTCGATGTCTGCAGAGCCATATTCAATCTTTCCTTATCCCTAATGCCCCATCCACCCTGTTCCTCATTCCGAGCTAACAAATCTATTCAAACCAAATGAATTTTCTTGTCCTTACATGTACCTGCCCACAGAAATTTTGCAAAAATTGCATCTATCCTTCTGATGATTTCTTTTGGCAGGTTGAAGAGGTCCACACTGATTTGATCATTACCAGTGTGCCGTCCAGAGACAGCTATTTATTTTCCCATATAGTCAATTTTTTTTCAAACTTTCTCAACAACCAGTCCCAGTCCTGATTCCCATATTTGTTTGGTTTCAGTACAAAACCCAAATATCTAAATCCTCCTGACAGCTTTATCTTCTTTACCCCCAAATACCTCAGCTATCTCCAGTGCCACCTCCTCTGTCGTCATATCTGTGATCAATTCTGATTTCCCTTTATTCATAATAAGACCTGATGCTTCCCCGAAATTAATCAGAATTTGATGGAAAGCCCTCCATTCTTTGATGTTGGCCTCTCCTAAAAATAGAACATTATCGACGAACATGAGATATGGGTGATTCTAGTAAACCTTGTCACTCTGTAGCCCACAATATTACCCTGCAATCTCGCTTCTCTGATCCCTCTGCTAAAGCCATCTATAAGCAAAAGAAATAGGAGTGGAGACAAAGCACATCCTTGGCGAAGGCCTCGAATAATCCTAAAAAATCAGAAGGAAGCCCATTGATAATGACCACCATATTTGCAGATGAAATACAAGCCATGATCCAGTCTATCAATCTGCGATCAAAACCTATCTTATACAAAATCATCCTTGGGAATTCCCAATCTACACAATCATAAGCTTTAGTCAGATCGATCCTTAAAAGGCATGGATCCATCTGGCGAGATTTGATAGAGTGAATGCATTCTTGAGTAATGGCCACAGTGTCTTGAATCAATCTGATTTCTAACAAGCCAAATTGTTCCTGCGTTATGTAAATGGCCAACACCACCTTGATTCTGTTTGATATAATTTTGTACACCGTTTTATATACAGAATTGCATAGAGAGATCGACCTAAAATCCCTGAATCTCAAGAGTCAATATACCAATTAGTTTATCAGAACTTTGGATATATGTATCTTGATGTGATTTTGCTTATTTACATTCCTGCATGCAATACAGATTACGAAACTTGAATATCTAGTGTCTAATAGTTCACATTTTCAATGTTACGCATGAATTTATGTGATTTTAAGAATTAATTGTGAATATTTCAAATACTTTTTTTTCGTTTTCCAATACAACTATGCTTTTGGTCAGAGTCCTAGCCGACTCCATGTCTGAGGGCTGATTGCGTCCAATCCATTTTTTAGCCTGATTACTTTGATTATAACCAGGCCCCCTCAGATGGGGTCTGGTGGATGTTTTTTTATTGCATTACTCTCTCTAGCATTACTGGTAAAATAAAAGAAAAATAATAGTAAAAACCAGTAGAATCTGTCTGGCTGATTTCCCAATTCACTTGCATGATCTTTTATACATTTGCAACTATATGGCTGCACTTAGAAATTGTTTTCAACTACCTGTTCCTGATTTGAATTTTAAAATCTGGATTATATTTCTTATGAATTCATCCTCTATTCACTGCTCAGACTTCAAGAAGCTCCAGTCATTGGAGCTATGTGGTGGAAGTATTACAGATGCAGGAGTCAAGAATATCAAAGACCTCACTTTGATGACATCATTAAATTTATCACAAAACTCCCATCTCACTGATGGTGCTTTAGAATTTGTCTCAGGTATCTCTCTTTCTTCTCCTTATTTTCATTATTGTGACCAACATTTTCATTCATTAACAACATCAAGGAATTTACTGTTCCTATTTTAAGAGTACATGTTCATGTTTTAAGGTCCAGGGATCAGATTTCATAATAACTGTTAATTATCATGATTCTAAAAGTAGATAATCAAGTGGTCAGTTTGTTATTGTGTGTTCCTTGGAATACCAGAATGTATTGCACATCGTTTTATACCCATAAATTCCAATACTGATTTTGGAATCTCTATACTAATTTTTTTAACTTGGAATCTAAAGTAAAGTGCAATTCCTTCAAGTTCTAATATTCATTCCATTTTTCTCCATGTCCTTCCTTCATAGCTGATTTTTAATTCTCTTAATTATGTCTTTTGTAACTGTTTCATACAGGAATGACTGCCCTTGTCTCGTTGAATGTTTCAAATACTCGTGTAACAAATACAGGTCTACAGCATCTCAGGCCATTGAAAAATTTGACCTCTTTATCATTGCAAGCCTGCAAGGTTACTTGGCCTGAGATTAAGAAGTTGCAAGCAACTCTTCCGAATCTGGCTGGTGTTCGTCTTGATTAAATTTAGTCTTCCAAAGATGAAAGCAATATTTCGTTTTAAGGAAGCTTCTATTGAAAACAAAGTTGATAGACTATACTAACCTGAGTGTGTAAATAAGCTAAGACTTGAAGTTTTAAAATGTGTATGTATAGCTGGTCCATGCACTTATATCTGCAAAACTTGAAATGGGATTGTACATAGTGACCAAAACTTTCCTATCGCCACTGTTTACTTTGCATAGATAGAATATCTATTATGTACAGAATCCAACTCTGTAAAATTTGTATAGCTCAGGTTTCATCTCCATCTGCAATTGGCATACCCTTACTTAAACTATCAACTCTAGGTTTGGGGCTGAGAAATATGATGAATTGCAAGGAATTGTTGATATTCTGAACCTTGCATTCTTTGTCGTATTGTAAAGTTCTATATATGAACCGTTCTATATATGTAAAGTTATGGCATTCAATACGAACCTTTGTTATGATGTCATTTTGAAAGTGAATGTGCAATACCTGCTCTTCTTTTACTCTCTGTATTTAATTTTAGCAAGTGGTTGAATTCTATTTTTATGGACGTATCTTGTTACTAAATAACCTACTCATTGAACTATAAATTCTACTTTTGGTTTGAACATAATATTTTTATAGAGAGCATAATATAATTTTGTGCTTCCAAACTAGCGGAGGAAACTTAGTTGAGGCAAGGAAATTGAGATTCCCTCAATATTTGGAGGTCAAACTTGTAGGATGCATCTACGAGTTTTCACAAATTCATCCATCAATGCATTTGGACATTTTTCAAGTGTATGAATGGTCTTAGGAATTTTGGGAGAATGTGTTTCAAGCATACCGTTAGATCATTTACATTGTTTCTATAGCTCTCATTTGTTGAGCAAATAGTGTGAACCAGAGGAACAATGTAAACGGGTTGTTATTAGGTAGTTACATGCTTCCAGCCAACACATATGTTAGGGTACTTGTTTTTAGCTATTCATTTGTTATTGCTGCATTGTATTTGGGTTTTTACTATCATAATATTGGTGCAGCTGGATGGATCCTGTTGGGTTGGCGTATCTGTATTTCATAGTCAATGTAGGAATTTCAGAAGATACACTACTGTCTCAATGGTAGAACGTGTGGTTGATAAACGTGTTGTTCTTTGTGAAGGCTTCTAGGGACATGGATAGGTAGTTCAATGTGCTTCTTAACTCTCGACCTAAAGATCTGTATCATGCAAGGCACATTCGTATGTTGAGCTTCTCTTGTTTGTTTTAAGTGGGATTTGCAACTAAACTTAATCTTCCGGGGTGGATGGCATGACTTATTAGCATAGTTTTAAAAACCGGTCTGGTTGAATCAGAAATTTGGCCAAACTGGCCGGTCAGATGCTTGAGCTTGCTAACCAGAGCAATAAACCTGATTCGTTGGCCAGGTAGGACTGGTTAAACCGGTCCTTAATCTGCCAGGTCCATAAAAAACTGCCCCCCTTGGACTCTAGCATGCACTGGTTTTGAATTTTTGAAGCAAAAGGCTTGTTGTTGGTGAGATGCATAGCAAGTCTAAATTTTCCACTCAGACTCTGGATTAATTCCCAAGGGACAAATTTGATTGATAACAAATAGCTTAGCGAGAAAGACATTGTTATGGCGTTCCAGTTTACGAGCTTACTTACTGCTAAAGAGGAGCATGCATTTAGTATATACTATATACTATATACTAATAAATAGGAAACCAAGACCACTCAATGAAACAACAATATGTGTAACCCTCGTCAAAATGTTACACATACTCTTTATTATTAGAAATGACGAGGGTTATGCATGTCATATTGTTGCAACGACTGGATTATTTACAGATAAATAGGCAAGTTGTGTCTATAGAAGGGGAAACATTAATTATGGCAATAGGTTGACCTTTACCCCCATTATTTGTACTCCACAAGACTAATAAGTTAGACCAAATTCTGGGAATTTTTCTATCATTTGGTTTTTATTCTTTCATCCTAAACTGTTACAATCTACTGGTTATACTGTTTATGTTTGATATGTCTATGTATGTTCCAAGTTCTAACAAATATGTCTCGTAGTAAAAAAAACTCACCAACACTTGCCAAAACATGGCAAGTCAAGTCGGCTTTACCTAGTGTTGGTTGAGTTGACCATCCTCACCAAGGCTCACTAGTCGTGTAGCACTCACAAAGTATGGAGAAACTTGATGAGTTATTATAAAAAAATCAAGTTAATATGGAATCTTCTAGTTCCGCTAGGCTTAGCGCTTTTGCTTTTGCTTTTGCTACTGCTAGTACTGTTACTGAGGCCGAAAAGGAGTTTGAGGAGTGCTTAGACAGTCAAATGATGTTTATTTTCTCCCGGTGATGATCACACGTGTGGCTAATAGCTTGAGTTGTAGCACTGTTTTTGGAGTCTAGAGGCCATATAGAGCCTCATTACTTGTGTCTTTTGCTGATGATATGTAGTGCACTTGGTGCCATTTTGATATATGCACCTTACGTGGTATATAGATGAGCAAACTTTGTATATTTTGTCTCTAATGGATTAAAATTATGGTTTATAGCTTTAAAAATATTATTTCCATTAAATAAAAATATTTTATGTATTTTTTTCAATTCTGGTTTAATCCAGTTTGATTTGGCTTTGGTTCGAACTCGATTAGATAGGTGGCTGGTTCAAAACTTGGTTCCGTTTTTTAAAACTATGCTTATTGGAGATCAAATGTAGATCTAACTTTCTATTAATTCATGGGATTTGGGAGGGTCATGATGGGGTTATAACTTTGGACCCCCCTTATTTGTGTAATGATGGCTACCTCTTAGGCACAAGTTGAAGTTCATCCTTGATGTGGAAATTTGAGCACCTACCAATGCGCATCTTCTTAGACTAGGGACTGTAATAATTTATAGTGGTTATCATTATTATTCTAGTTAGTGCCTCCATGGTTACCCAACATATGGAACAAGATTATTGCAATTTTTATATAGCAAGAAGCAAGAAAAATAGACTAGGGACTGCAATAATTAATAGTGGTTATCATTATTATTCTCATTAGTGCCTCCATGGTTACCCAAAACATATGGAACAAGATTATTGGAAATTTTATATAGCAAGAAGCAAGAAAAAAACATCATAGAATGAATTAGTTCAACGAGCAATTTTTCCTATCAAGGTGATTGAGGAGTTCATGGTGGATCTACTTGTATGTTTAATATCGAAGTAAAGTGGAAAAAGGAGAACAATTTGCCAAATTGAATTAGCACCCTCAACCTTGTTCCAGTTTGTTGTTGACTTTAATTATCTAAGTAGTTTGTTGGGAGCTTTAATTATGAGTAGCTCACAAAAAGGATAGTATGGAAAAGGCTAATGATAATAGATGACTTTACCACTCTAGATGGTTTGCACACTTGAGGGCATCAATATGAGAATGTGAGAATGCCATGGTGAAAGTTAAGCTAGTTATTAATCTAAATTTTGAAGAAAGAATATAATGGAAACAATTCAATGCATATTGTTGATCTGAAATAGATCAAATGTCAAGTCTAGTTTTAATATGGACAAGAAGATGAAGTTGGCCAAGTTCATGGAGGTTAGTCCCAATTGAGTAATGAATGAGAAAACATGGATGAGAAATCAAATGTCAAGTCTAGTTTTAATATGGATAAGAAGATGAAGTTGGCTAAGTTCATGGAGGTTAGTCCCAATTGAGTAATGAATGAGAAAACATGCATGAGAAATTGTATTGCAAGAGCCAAGGGAAAGTGTAAATGAGAATGGATTGTTCCAAGGCCAAGTGAAAAACAAATAGGTAAATTCTCTTTTCAATTTTGGGTTTCGATGCAAATCTAATTTCTGCAATGTTAGTTAATGAGATTGGTTTTGAAACATATAATCATTTGCAACCATGATCAATGAGCTTCTCACAAAAGAATTTTGCTATGAGAATCAAAAGGTGGTGTAAAGTTAAGTTTGTCATTAATTGTAGTAGTGTTGATGAAGTGGAATGTTTTCAAGCACCACTTGATGTGTGTGGTGTAACCTATGGGGTATAGAAGCACCCTTTAATGGGAAAAAATTATCATTTGGTCAAAGGTGGTAGGATATATCTCATCAAGGCACACAAAGGAAAAATTAATGAGGTTTTGTTTTGATTATAAACTTAATTTGCAACCATGAAAAGAAGAGTCTCTTCAAACAAGATGTGGAATTGAACTTGGAGAAGGGGTTGGATGTTATATGCTTCTACCTTCTTCATAACAATGTTTTCATGGGACACAAAAGCCTCCCCATTGGGGAGGTGTGATAAAAAATGGATCAAATGCTTAATCTAATCTAGCTCTGAAATGCATAAGAATATAGTTTGTTAAATGTCCCACGAAATCCTCTCTAATGGAAAGGTGTGATCCAAAATGGACTAAGTGCCCAATTTATTTTTGAAATGGATAAGAAGAAAAAAATTGGTCAAGTAAAAGGATGGGTAAAAAAGAGAACTAAGTTTGGTTGTTTGAAGGCCATCAATCTAAGGAATTGAATAAGTATGTGCATTTGCAATAAAAAGGTAAAAGTACATGGTCATGTACATGGATGGGTAAGAAAGAGGACTAAGTTTGTTGGTTCAAGGACCAACCACTCAAGCAATTGGATAAGGATGTAGATGTGCTATAAAAGGGTCCACACTTGTTGATTTGAAGTGTTAGGTCAAATAATCAGAGTGAAAAATATTAGCCAAGTACATGGATGGGTAAAAAAGAGTTAAGTTTGTTGGTTCAAAGGCTAGCAATATAAGGAATTTGTTGAATTATGGTATGTTTTATGCTTAGAGCAGTTTACTTATTTTCTTCTTATTAGCCACTAATTAGCAATCACATATACATTAAGTAAAGTGCAAAGAGAACCAATCGGCAGAAAAACAAGCCAAGACAAGAGACAAGATATGGCAGCGAGCCAGGGACAAATCCTAATGTGGGGAAATCCTTTCATCAATTTTTTTTTATCTTCAATAGTTCAATAGAGAGAAATAGTATAAAATTAGAATTTTGTAATTTTATATCAGCAACAGCAAAACCTAGATCAGCAAAGTCAAACTTAGTCAAACGAGATGAAATTGACCTCCAATATGCTGGTCAATTTCCTGGTCAACTAGCCCTTGAACAGCTTGAAGAGGCAGCCCATAAACATCCCCAAAAACACAATCAAACTGTTGTTGACTGAAGTCACCCTGTGACCCCAAACTAGGGCAGTCAACGTTGGTCAAACTAGAGGTCAGATTGCCTCGGTTTGCATACCAAAATTTGTGGCCTGCCTAGGAGAGGCAACCACACCAAAACCACACTCTTCTAAGTTAAACACTTGGTGAACACTAGTCAAAGAGATCTTCAGCGGCTTCTGTGTCCTTTCTTCGTCCTCCTTCCCACGTGTGAGTTGCTCCTTGTGTAACCCAAAGCTAAGGAGAGAGAGAGAAGAATGAGTGAGATGAGATGAGTTGATAATGAATCAACCTCACTTGTACTTATATGATTTGTTGGGCATGTGTGCCACACATTTAGCTGTTGGCCGACCTTGACAATTTGTCAAGTAAATACAAATAAATTCAGATCTCCATAAATACTTGTTGGAATCGGATGATCTTTAGATCAATCCTACACCTCTCGACAAAAGGACTCTAGGAAAGATATTAGCTGCCATAAATAAGATAACCCACATGGAGTTTGGCCTTAGTTGCCAGTGTTAACACTCCCTCTCAACTAGGGAGAACTCCATTTGTTAATCTGTTTGACCATCGGTACTATCCCAGCCATCAAATGCATTGTCTTGCATTGATGGCTCTGCTCTGCTCTACTGAACTATGAAGAAGAAGAAATGATCGAGGATGTATCATACCATCCTCCACTGACCCGAAGTCAGTCTCAGAGTGTGTCATACCACTCTCACTGATCCCAAATCAATGGAGGTCATCCTAGCATAGGGAGTACGGTAAGATACAATGATGCGTCCATCGATAGTACTACTAATGGTCCCTAACCCCATTTCCCTACTCATTGATCAGATGAGAGGTACTTCCCATGAGTCCCAGACTACATGGGTAGGATGCCTCGACAGGAGAACTAATCATCTTGTCCACAGGAGAACGAATCATCATGTCCAATAGTCACCACAGGAGAACTAATCATCCTGACCCACAAGAGAACTAATCAACCTATCCCACAGTCGCCACGGGAGAACTAATCATCCTGGCCTACAAGAGAACTAATCATCCTGTACCATAGTCACCATAGGAGAACTAATCGTCCTGTCCCACAGTCGCCACAGGTGTCACAGGGGAAGGTTAAATCTTTCACCCTGTACATAGTGTAGCACCAAGAGATGGTGAGTCGTCGTTACACAGTATTTTGTCACTGACCCCACATCCCCTAGTCCCGGGTAGAGTCGGTCCCTGAATGACATCTGTTCTGTGTCATACGTCAACAAATGTGTCCACATCTTCCAAATCATTCAAGAAGATTAACAACGCTCTTTAATCTTGAAGATTGACCCTTTTTACCCATGTTCCAAGATCGCCGCAAGACAACCTCATTCTGCCTACGACAATAATCTAGAGTGGACTAGAATGTCACGACATCGTCGCAGGGGTACATCTGTTCTCTGCGACTGTTGGATTTTAGGGCTCGTCGCAAGTCTTCAGTATCTTGCTTGCGACGATAGCTCTGAATACACTATTGTCCCGCAATGTCGTCTCTGAGTCCTAGTGTTTGACTCGCGACGACCCAAATATGGCGAATTAGTTCAAATAGAATGCTTCTGGGTGGTTCTGGAACTGGTTGTTGGGTCAAGGAAGTTCGCCTTTCCTCCTTTAAGATGGTGGTTTCGCCTTTTGAGAAACCTCCCTTGAAGGTAAGCTCCCTCTCCCTCATTTATGGAGGCGGCTCCTCTTATAAAAGCATTTCCCATTGCTATGATCAACTATTTTGGTAGTGACCAAATTAGCTAGTTTTGGTGTTGGATTAATAGTTTGCAGTGTGAATTGCTGATAGTCTAGCAATTGGTTGTGGATTGCCTTAACCTTATACTAGTGCTTTTGGGTGAGAGAGAGATATCAACCTTTTGGGAGACCTTTTGAGGGTGAATGCTTGAAGAGACATACTGACTAGACCCTTTGAGGGAGCTTGCAACGTCAAGGCATGGTTGTAAGCTTTACTTTTGCTCATATTAATACAATTAACAGTTGTTTCCTATATCTTGTATGAAATATATTTGATAGCTCATGGTTCCTTGACTCTGTAGGTAAATAGTTCATTGTTATGCTCTATTACGTGTTTCGTTGTTCTCTTATGTTGTTTCAGGTGAATCACTCATCAAGGAGAAGGGAACGATAGTCGGAGCAGCGTAATGAAGACTACATCGAACACTGGCATAAGGTAGGCTCTTTCAACGATGACTATTTAAGGAAATTAGTTGTTGTATTTGTTTTGTTGTGATTAGACCCACTCTAAGGCTAGAGGGGTTGCCTTTGTCCGCAAAGGGAACATTACCTACATCACAAGTTGGCGACTCCGCTGGGGAATCCTTTGTGCTACATCACAAGTTGGCGACTTTGCTTGGGAGTCCTTTGTGTGTTGTCTCTTGTTTTGCTCTTGATTTGTTTTTTATTGAATTACATAGTGTCTCTTGGTTTTGGCACTGAGCCATCAGTGTTCTGGGTCACTTGAGTAAATCTGGTAGTCCCTCTCACTCTCTAAGAGATTAGTCTGGTGTCTTTTAGGTGTTTTTTTCTTTGTTTTTCCTCTTAATTGAGATCGTCCTTGTTTAGCTCTTAACAGCTGCGACAAGTTGCGCATGCCCTCTTTGATCAAGTTGTACGTCGTGGATATCCTATCATACAACTACAACGATGCCTGAAATTGGACCGTCGTCAAAGACAGGTGTACTCTTGCGACGACGTTGCTCAATTGCTAGATTTTTCCCTGCGACGATTTGGCTTTCGTCTCAGGTTGCTAGCTTAACCCCTGCGACGATTCCTGTAGGGTTGTTTTTCACAGCCTTACCTCCTGAATCAGCGAATGTTGCTTGTCCCCTGTTGTGTTTTGTATCTTATTAAGCTTGTTTTGACTGTATTTTGTTAAGGCACTTTCTCCTTGGTTTCATTTGTTTGAGTCTTGAGTTTTCACACTGTGTGACCTAAATCTTTTTAAGGTTTTATCAAGAAGTCATTTGTTTTGGTTGCTTGTCCTTCCAAGATTTGTCCACAACCATCTGATTGGTTTTGTTTGAAGCGGTTCTACTACTTGTCTTCTTTCTAATTGGTCTATAGTGTTTGGTTATCGAACCAATTTCTCATGTTGATTTGATTTCCGCACTATCAAACATACATTACATTTGTTTGAATTAGTCAGGTTTGCATTTGCTCGTTTGTCATTAAATTCCAAAAATAAAAAATATTACATTCATATAGCATACGAAAGTGAAAGCGCATTTGCATTAGTGAATTTTTCATGATTGAGAAATTAGAAAGCAAAGTTCAAATCTTTCATTAGTAGTTGCGAGATAAGTGCATTGATGCATTGTGTTTCCTAGTCATTGGATTGCTTGCATGCGCTGCTTCTCTTGCATTTGCTTGTTATGGTTTGCATTCGCTTGGAAATGAACTCCTTACCCTCATTTAGGTAGTTGT
The DNA here is from genome assembly GCA_000404065.3 of Pinus taeda. Classification (NCBI taxonomy): domain Eukaryota; kingdom Viridiplantae; phylum Streptophyta; class Pinopsida; order Pinales; family Pinaceae; genus Pinus; species Pinus taeda. Next base: position 19,139 of record APFE030275486.1, read on the forward strand.
TCATCGAAAGGAATGGTGTTTTACTCATTGTAGTTGCATCTTAGGAATTGTTGAAATACATTCGGTAGGGCCTTGAAACTGAGACTTAATTCAAGATTAACCGCTAAAATCTATTGAATGAACTTAACAATGCATTGGAACCTAACACACACTTATCTAGAGGTCTAGGCTAGAGACGTGCTCCGACGTCGTTAAACCTAGTTACTATTGTGTTCACTAAGGTTGGGTGATTCCTCCTTTTGTGATCCAATAGGTACTAGTACAGATTTGTGCTCCCTGTACCATCGAGTATATATTGGGAGACCCCACTAGGTTATCATCCTATTATCCATAGGAGCCGTATTATCCATAGGAGCCGACTCTGCCGCCTTACGAATCGTAACACACTGAACACAACATTCGGGAAGATTGACTACTGTATGGAAAGTCCTTGGTCGTTTCTCTTTCATTTGATCACCAAGGTGTATATGCAGTTTTGCGATTTGTATGGTAAACCTCTTGTCTAGTACTCCAGAGCAATCACTTTCGTTCCTTTTTGACTCCTTAAAAGTAAAAGGATCATCTAAGCACTTGTCCTTTCAGGGTTATTAAACTTCGAAAGTGATAGTCACCTTTTCGTCCTTTTCTTGAGTCTTTAAACGTGAAAAAGTCAAGTTTCGTTCCTATGTCATAAAATTTACTGCCCACGAAATATTCTTGGTTACAGTTAGAGTTCCTTTCAAGGTTGATCCCAATGGCAACATTCCCAGAGTCCACCAGTCAAGGTTTCCCCTCGGATGGGAATCCTGGTCTTTTTCCTTCTATTGGAAACGCTGGTGCTCCATATATGGCAACGTTGCACTTACTTGGGTTAACCATTGGTTTGCCTATTTGGTTGTTTTCAACCTCGGTGGTCCCGAGTGTCGTGACTCCTGTTATGTCGTCTCCTTAGTTTGAATCACGACAAGATGACTCTAGGGTTGAGCCTTCACCTTCTTCCCCTGTTTCTTCATGCTCCTCTCCTACTTCACCTGGTGAAATTCCCAATTCCAGTAACCAGGAGGGTAAGAAGAAGAGGAGGAAGACAAAGAAGAAGAAGTTAGATAAGCGAGAGGTCAGCTGTGCAACTATTGCTCCAAGTACACCTCCGGTGGAAAAACCTTTTAATCCTCCACAGAAGGTTAAATTTCCTTGTAAGTTATGCAAAGGTGACCATTTTCTTTATGGTTGTCTTGGTATTCCTAGGAACTTAGAAGTATGGTCTCACGATCTGGCTCGTCCCTCATCGCCCTTTGACACTCATGTCAATGTTACACCGTCAACTGGCAGCGGTAAGAAGAAAGGGAAGATTAGATTCCCCTGTAGGTTATTTGGAGGCGACCATCTCCTTCACCTTTGTCTGCTCATGGATAAAGCTTCCGCTGTTTTGGAAAATCTTACAGCCCCTTCCCCCCAACTTCCAATTGGTTATTAGAGGCTCTCTTTTGACCCTCTCTCGGTTGACAAAGAGATTGACTTGGATTCATCTCTTGTCCATGCTGCTCTTTCCAAGCCTGGCTATGTTAGCCCTGTTTCTGACAAACCATTGGTCGAAAAGAGTGTCTACTTGGTTTCACCACCAGTTGTTCACTCTATTCCAGAGGAGCATAATGATCATACTGCTCATGTTCTTCTTCTGACATCCATTGAAGTGGATGGTTGATCAGCAGAAAGTTGATCAGAGGTTATGCCTACAATTGTGGGGCTAGAAGGTTTTGGGTTTTCCTTAGGGAGAATTTGGAGGATTTTTGAAACAGGGGCTTCCTTTATTTTCTTGGGTTGATTTTGTATTGTTTTCTTGGTTTGGTCAGGGACATCAACATTCTTTCTGTTTCTTAGATTATATTGTTTATGTACTTCAAAGCTGGCAAAATCATATCCTTGTTTGTAATCAAATGATTCCCCAAATTGTATTTGTAATTGCTGCAGCATATACAGTTCCTACTCATCTTGGGTTAGAAAAACAGTGTCCTCATCATTTATTCCCCTTAGGTTAATTTGTGTATCTTCTTTTGGATCTTCTAGATGGGATGTCTCTGCATAATTTTGTTGAAAAGGAGGCCTAATGTTTTGATCTAGCCCATTTTTCCCAATGTTTTGGTTTTTTCTAAAATTTGGTTTCTAACTGGAGGTGTTTGTTGGTTATCCCATTGAGGGTTCCTCTCCATATTCTCTATTCTATCCATTAGTATTTCCATACTTTTAGCTAAATTATCTATTTTAATGTCAGATGGTGAAGTTTCATCCTTAGCAGTTCCTCTCCTTTCATTTCTAACTCTAGTTTAATGTCAGATGGTGAAGTTTCATCCTTAGCAGTTCCTCTCTTTTCATTTCTAACTCTAGCCCTTTTAGCTAACAAATTAGCTTCTACACTAACAGTGGCACTTTGCATTTCTTCTAATGTTGGGGGATTTCTTTCCCTAAGTTGGTATGCCATATCTGTGTCAAAACCATCAGGGAACTTTATTAATGCTAAGTTAGGTGGGGGTCTAAGGTAACTGGGATTGCGTTATATATATTATTGAATCTAGTGCAGTAATCTTGAACAGTTTCATTAGGTCCTCTTCTAATATTCTCATATTCTGAAAGGATTTGTAAAGGATTCTTTTTTTCCCCACCTATCAATAAACAACCTTTGGAAATTTGCTAGATCTGCAATGTGGTTGGCAGGAAAGGCTTTAAACCACTTCTTGACATGACCAGTCAAAGTTTGGGCAAAAAGTCTCATCTGGACATCAGCTTCGTCTATTTCATGTAGTTCAAAAAAGTCAGTAATCTTGTTTATACGCTGATGGACAGTGTAATGACCAACATCATCAAACAGGAAAATCTTACTCTGATAATCTGCAGGCATAGCATGAAGTTGGGCAGGTAAAACAAGAGGAGCATATATTTTTGTCATTGTTGTAAGTTGGGAGGCGCTGAGATGTGGGGTTGAGGTACTTGGAGATGATGCAGTAGTGGATGAAGAACTAGGGCTAGTAGATAATAAATGTGTAATGATAGGTTGGTGAGGGAGTGAAGGTATAAATGGTGGTGAAGAATGGACTTCAGAAGGTATTATTTTTAAAGTTGAAGGGAACAATGGTGAACTTAAAGTAGCGGATAATTGTTCAGAAAGCTCAAGGGTCGTGGTAGTAGTAATGGATGATTGTGGAGATTTCAGAATGTATTCATTAATTGATTTGTTGGCCTGTTGAATTTCAAGGTCTGCAATAAAATTAGGATCTATAATTGTTTCATCGATTGCAATTTGCATATTTTGTTTTAAATAATGAAAGATCAAATGGCACATCAAAGGGAAGTTCTTCTAAAAATAACCACTCATCAGAACATGAATTAGCTTTAACTAATGGTAATTGGCTAATCGAACTTTATTCTTTTTCAGATTTTCTTGAAATTAGGTTGGGATTATCAACAACTGGGGCAGGGTTTGAATCCTGATTAGCCCTAGTAAAATGAGTCTTCCTAGAAGCCAGAATTTCAAATTTTTGATTGCTTTTGTGAGATTTTTTCAAAATAACTTTAAGAGGCTCGGAATGTAGATTTAGAATTTTCTTAAAGCTTTATTAGGACTGAGAATTCGATGGTCCCCAGTATGGTCACCACTATGTTATCACTCATAAATTTCTCTCGAAGTTATTAGAAGAAAGAAAATGACCGAGGTAACCACAAACCAACTTTTGGGCATAGGCTCTAGCTAACTTAGGCTCAGAAAGGGCTCTCTCTATATGATTTAGCTTTGTTTGCTGGGATTTTCAGACTAGTTATGAATGTTCAAGGGAATTTGGATTGGTTTTCAAGATTGGATGGTGGAATCCTTAAAACAAATGGTTAAAATGATGTCTTTAGACCATTGGGTTATGGAGTCAATAGAAGGGCAGCAAAACTAGATCAACTCACTAAAGGGAATGTTCAAAGGGCAAGCTAGCAGAGTAAAGTGTAAGTCTTTAGAACAAGGGGGTGAAATGGTTTTAATCAAGGTGAGAGAGCAATTAAGAATTCTCAAATCGGTATATAAATGAGGAATAAACGGTAATCGAAAGCAAAGGGAAATTAAGAATCCTTTGGTCTAGATTAGCGAGAAAACAACCTAAACTAAGGAGCAATTAAGAATTCCTTAACTTAGATATCAGTTGAAAACAATATGCCTAACCGTTAAAACAGAGTGTAATTAAACAAATTATGACATATTATTCCAATTATAGCATTCAAATTCAGAAATACATTAAAGATTGTGGAAAAACTTTAAGAAAGATAACAATAACATGAGAAAATACTTGTCTGCACTTCGCTTAACACATGAATCCTGTGAAATATCTTGTCTTTACTCATCAATCCATCTTGCTAGCTCAGTGAATGATACAATAGCTTTACAGTGTTTTGATCAAGAAGTCTATAGAAATGTCTAAAAATCCACCTTACATACTTCGAATTGTGAAGTATTTATACAAAAATTATTACAAAATATCTCAAACTAACTTGAGATTTAATTTAGGAAATACAAATATCTTCTTGCAAGAAGATAGAGACAGCTATTGAATTGCTTTCATGTTGTCCCATTTATTGTGGTGTTGCTGGCCTTTATAGTTTGGTTTTATCCCTTGATGTTGCTTTGTTGTTTGATCATTTACGTTGGAAGCTTCATTTACTTTTGGCTTTCATATGATACTCTTTGACACTGGTACTTTTTGACCCTGTTGGCCTGTCCTTATCTTTTCACCTGGTTGTTTTGCTTTTACTTTTTTACTGCAATTTTCTTACAGTAAATCAGTCAATTTTTCCCACCATTCAGCATCAGGTAATTTGATTTTCAACATCCTTCTATATATTTCATCTGCCTCGGTGTACTTAGCAAAAGTAGGCTTAGTGATGAATAAGTGTTTTACCTCATGCTAGAGGAAAAACAAGTTTTCAAACGTTTGGTAAATAACCTTGCCTATTGGCAATGCCATTATTGATGATGTATCGGCCCGTTGTTTTGCTAGCTCTCTGATTTTGTTGTCGTAATGTTGTTGTGTCATGAGCTTGTCATTTATGACCAAGGGACTGAGTAACCCTTTCTCTCTCAAAATTTGAAACTTGGCCATAAATCTATCAACTGCTACCTGCGTATTTTGACACTTGTCCTCTAACTTTAACATTAAGTTTCTCTTGGAAATGACCTTTCTCACCTCCAAAATGGTTTTTATCATGTCGTCTATTTCCAATTCCTAAAGTTCATACTTGTTTTTACTATTGAGGAAGTGGATAAGTCTAGTTGCATCTTCAGGCATGTCTCCTAATTCTTCCTTGACTCTTTGGATAGCTTATGTAGCTATCTTTATTAAATCTATCTGTTCAAAAATTACTTGAATGGATGGCCAGATATCATTGATAGAGTCAATGATATTGGTCCATAATAGTTCCTTGGCTTGCCCAAGAGGTTCCTTTAGTGTCAGGTCCTTCTCCATGGTTTTTAATCTCTTACTCATTCTGGTAGTGTTTTGCACTTCTTCTTTGTGCATCAGTTTCCAAGCTTGTCACATTTTCTTTCAGCCTATTCATCTCTGTAGCCTATAGGGACATTTCCTCCATAGCTCTAACCAACTTTGTTGCCTCATCTCCTGATGTACTTGCTGTTGATGTACACTCTGTGGAAACTGGTTGTGTTGTAGACATAGGAGTTGTGGGAGCCAATGAGGCAACCAATGTGGAAGGAACAACTGTTGAGACTGTTGGGATGATATTTTGAGATGTATTGGCCATATCACTTTGCTTCAATTGGATTAAATTGTCCAATTCCTTCTTTGTTTCCCTTATCTGATCATTTAATTGTAGGACTAAGTCCATTAACTCTTCATGCCTGACTTGGCTCTTCAAGATTCCTTGTGTCTGGGGATGTTGTAGTTGGGGTATTTCAACTGTTTTTTAAGAGCAACAATGTCATCATTTTTCTTTTTAATTAATTTCTCTGTTGCCTTGATGTCATTGGGATCATGTCCCAACTCAATTACCAAGTCTTCCAACAACTTGATTCTGGTGTCCTTTGCCTATGAGGAGGCCTTCTCCAACGGATACTGGGCTGATATGTTTTTGCAATTGATGTGTAGCCATAGCCTTCCTAGTGAAGGTGGAGTAAATCATCTCTCCAGCCTGCTTGTGTAGCTCAATTTGGTCAATGGGATGAATATCCCTTGCCAATACTTCAAAATCAATCTTCTTAAAGTTAGTGGTTGTCCTCGGTTGTTGTGTAGTGGGCTGTATGAAGGACATCTACAACTTTCCTTCCTTTATGTCAAAAGCTGACATCAACCTATTTTGATTAGGTGGTGTGAGCTTGAGCTATTAAGCATAAGATTATGCTTTTAGTTGCTCATTTACCTGCTTAATCTCCTTAAACCTGTCTTTGATGCCCCTTTCCCTATCAATGGGTTTGGCAAATGAGGAGACTTCCACACTGAGTTGTCTTTCCAAAATTTGAGTTTCGGAAGTAGATGGCCCCTGTGTTTCCCCAGATGGTTTGTGCCTTTGCTTTAATCCGGCTCAACATCAGTTATTTCTACTGAGCCTTCTGTGTTTTCCTGTTCTGAAACAAGATTGAGCCTAGGTTTCTTACTTTGGCTGGCTTTTCATTGCACATTGGAGGTGTCCCTGCCTGACCTGGAAGCTTCTTCTCTGTTTCTTTTAGGGTTCCCCTCAATCTGTGGAGTCTACAAGATATGAGATATACTCATAGTTCCTTCTAGTTTTGGTACTTGCAGGAATGGGCTTTCATCAAGCTACTTTTCTAGATCAAATAAGGTGTTTTCTACATCAACCTTTGCACTATCATTGTCTATGAGAGTGTTTTCCAACCACTCAGATTGGTTGGCATACATCTCAATTTGTGGTATAGGGTGATGGAGGAAAGGTCCCAATTTGACCTTTTGTCTCTTTTTGGGTATAATTTCCTAGGGGTCATACTTCCACATGAATCTTTTACCAAACTTCATTTGTTGCAGAATTTCATCTGCTTCCTTTCTGCCTACCTATAATTACAAATGAAAGGGCCTAACTGATCTTTGATTATGAACTGAGCCTTTTTCTTTGCTAAAACAAAGTTGACCTCATCTGTATTTAATATCTGTCTGTAATATTTTAGGGCAAATAACCTCATGGGGAGGTATTTGAGCAGTTTGTATGCGGAAAGGTGGCACCCATAGATCCTTATTTCAGTGTGATTTTGGTAGAGATACCAATCTCCCACTTTGCTTTTCTTAGATAGCTCGAGTACTCTTTTTATCTCTGGGGTTATTCTGGGTGGAGGGCTTCCTATCAACATGGTTACAACTGGATGGACAAAAGAGTCAATGAACTCTGTGTAGGGGTATGGGGAACGGTGTTTATGGAATAATGGGGTCCAAAAAATCACTGATATAGGCTGGCCATTGGTATCCAGCTTCTTGATGATGAAGGGGAATTCGTCTGAATGATAATACAAAAATAAGTGGTAAAGAACTAAGGAGTATTTAAACACCCTTTCATTGTGCATCCTGGTGAATTGTTCATGCATTCTTTCAACAATGAACTCGGCATAATTGTATAGAATGGCAGGAGGTTGTCCTACGGTGAAAATGGACAAAAAGGCAAGTATAAGCTCATCAATGAATTCATATGTAGTGTAGCCAAGGAGACAAGATATCATAGCTATAACTTGTCTGCCCCTCTCAAAGAAAATGGTAGCAACATATGGAGGGGTATCTATAGGAATGTACTTCTCCACTCTAATGAAGGTTTGGAAAACTTGGGCCAGTTTAGAATATTGGTCTAGCAAATCCCCAATGGAAAGTGAGGTGAGGTTAGGACGTGGTTGATATTGGAGCATTTCGTTAATTGACTCAGTTGTAATGTAAAATAAGACTTTTTGGTGTGGGGACCTTACAACTCTTTCACTAGGACTGTAATGGGCATGGCACAGGTGCACAATTTCAGGGAAAACATGCACTTCTGGGAACTGGTATTTAGGTAAATTGGACTCCCAGAGACCAATATCGTCAGTGTGGTTGAGGTATCTGTCCTTGCTTAAGCAATGGATTTTGAGCAAGGGTTGGAATGTCACTGTATCTTTGATTTGGAAATGTAGGTTTACTAGGGGAAGGTGGTCAAGGTCTAAATGGGGAGTTGATACTAGCCTGACATCCATGGAGATTGGGGCAACCATAATTCAGTTCTTGTAGATTTAAGTTAAGCTTTGGGGGTTTATACCAGAAGATCTGCGGTAAATATAGAAGTTTTGACGAAGGTTCCAGGGATTTTGAGCCAAGTGAAGTGATTCCAATTAAACTTATAATGCTTTAAAGATTGAATATTTTGAACTGAAAGGGGTGTTTGGTGCTCTGTCTCTAAATACCTGGAGTTCAGGTGAAAGCGTGGAATTGGTGTTCTGGGCGACTTCCGCAGGTTGAAGGGGCTCTGATAGCTTTGATTGTGGTCTTTGCAGCTTCTTTGAGGTCGAAATTGAGGTCAATTGGTGGTCTTCAGGGTGGCGGGTATAACTCTTGTTTTCAGATGTTTTCAAAGAGTTCGAGCGAAAAAGGACAAAAAATGGCTTCTTGACCTTTTTTATTGGCAACGGTCACTTTTTGGTGGGTGATTTCAAATGAACAGTGAGTGGTTATCCGGTTGGCAGGGAGGTGGTTTTCCCAAGCCATCGCACCGCTTTTCTGAGTACACGGTATTTAGATGAGGTCACCCAATCTGCTTCCACGCTTGACACATAGCAAAGGAGGGGTCGGGCAAAACTGATTTATTGAGCGGATAACGATTGGCCGTCGGGTGAGGCTGATATGGTTGTGGACTGTCAGATGAGGGTGCGGTTGATCTAACTATAGTCGGGTGGCAAACTTGCGTGGAGGAAACAAACGGGAGTTTGGGGGGGCTAGGGTCCTTAATCACTGCGGTTTGTAATTAACGTGGGGTTAATCACGAGGTTAGGGGATCGGGTGGAAGTTAATGACGGGATTAACTTAGGTTTACTGAGATTTGGTAAATTAAGTGGGTTTCGTCTGGATATGCGGTAAATTATATAGTTTATATTAAAACTAAGGATGGGAATATTTATGTAGGGGATTTAATTAATATACGGGAAAAGGTATTTTGGGATCTATATAATCAAGTTAAAAATTAATATGAAATTAGCGAAGTGAATATACCCTTAAGCATAAATGTAAATGCAATTTTTGCGCATTTTATTTACACACTTATATTTAGGATAAATTGTTTTTGTGGGTTTTTTAAGTGGAAGGGAATTTAACATGGGGTTATTGACTTTTTCCTCCTTGGTAAATGAAGTTTAACCTTAGGAAAAGGGGTTTTGTTAAGCTAATGAGGGGAAATTAATGGAGATGAATTTTATGAAGGGGATTCTAACACTTGAGATCCATAAGTCATTAAGCCAAGGGTCCGGTCCCTCCAAAAATTAGAGAAATGCTTGAGCCTTTATGACTTGAAGGATTTAAGTATTAAACTTACTTATGAATGGGAAAATCAGTAAGTAAAGGGGTGAAATGATTGAGGGGGAGTTAACTAAATCAAGTTGTAAACCATTGTTCTTGCTTTCTTTACTACTGATGCACATTGAAGCATAGAGTCAAGCATGATAAATGTGCTTTTATCCAATCAACTTTATACTTCAGCAACCTTTCTTCTACTTACCCATTACTTACCCTAACATTTTTTCTTCATTTATCTGGGTACATTTAGGCTAGCAAACCCTTATTCTATTTTTTCTTTTATAAAACAAGCTATCTACTTCTAACCTTATGTCTTCCAAGGGCTCAGATTAAACTGATGAACTCCTTTTATTTCTCTACCTATCCACTGATCTACCAAGATTAAGTTGTTTGGTCAAATTTTATTTTATAACTATAAACATAAAATTTAAAGCATGATATAATCAAGATTAAACAGTTTGATTACCATGTATTGTGGCACGAATAGCAAGCTTCACACAATCATTATTATGCATAAAAGTAAATAGTAGTGGCATTTACCCTTGCACACTTTCATGGTCTTTTTTTGTCTTTTGGGATTCATATATTTTCATTTTTTTACCTTCTCTTTTTCTTTTTGTCCTTTGATTTTCTTTTAAGACATACCCTCTTTCCCTCTTTACATTTTTTAATTTTTAAATAATATGGAAAACATTTGCAGAAAGCAAAAGTATGTACAATATTACAAGGCTTAACCTTAGTCATTCAAAATTATGACTCCTATTGTTATAGGAACCTAACACATTGTATCACTTTTTTCCATGAAATTGTGTTTTTTTTTTTTTTTTGTTAATGGCAAGGAGGTGAAAAATAATTGTTTTGACTCAAAAATAATTTTCTTTATATGATACAAAAGGCCGAGAAGGTTCTAATAAATGTAACGATGACTTATGACTCAAGAAAAACCCTAGAAACCTACAATGTAGGAATTGACCTAATAAATATATAAAATGAGCATGAAAAATAATTGTTCTGACTCAAAAATAATTTTCTTTATATGATACAAAAGGCCAAGAAGGGTCTAATAAATGTGACAATGACTTATGACTCAAGAAAAACCCTAGAAGCCTACAATGTAGGCTTTGACCTAATAAATAAATAAAATGAGCATGAAACACATGCTTCAATTTTTTATTTTTATTTTTCAATTTTAAAATAAATATATAATGACAAAGTACAATAGTAAATATGAAGGCTGACCATAGTTACGTTTTCAACATATGTAGTGCTTTATTTCATCTAGACTACTCATTTGATGAAGCCGGGTCATTTATTGTAAGGTACCTAACCATTTTTTTATTCTTTCATTTAGTGATTAAAGGTGACAAGTTTTCAATTACCTTATAATTACTTAGTAGATAAATGAGAAAATTGTAAATTTAAATGTCAATTTGGTATTTGTATGGACCATGCACTGTATATGCTAATACAATATGTTAAGTGCTAATGAAGTTGTAGTGTTGATTAAGTATTATGGAGTTGGATGTTAATGTTCCTTTCCAAGCCACTATGCAAAGCAAACCACACACTTGCAAGAATTGAAATATTACACTTATAGGAATTGAAATGTTAACTACAACACTTGCAGAAAAATAAGTCACTCTTTTTGGAAAGTAAACACACTTGGTAGGAAAGTGAATCACTCTTGTTGGAAAGTAAGCACACTGGCAGGAAAATAAATCGCTCTTTTTGGAAAGTAAATTGGGAATTTGTTCAAGTTGTTTGTTCAATTCTTCACTGTATAACATGAATACATCTATTGAAATGAATCGGTTGAATATTAAAGTGTCTAGAAAATTATAACTCATGAAACCCAATGTTGAAAAATGTGCAACAATAAATGTTAAATTTAGAATGTGCTAAAAATAGGATTCCTAAAAATAGCATGCCTAAAAATAGCAGTTTGGCTATTGAGGTCATTGGCCACCTTCGGTGAGAGGTGAAACTTCTAAAAATAGAAAGTTTTAAAAATAACATTTCTAGGTCCCTTCCTATTTATAACAGTCCCTGGTCTATCTATAGGAAGTAAAAACGAATTTAATATTAACAGCAGTTTAAAATATTAATTAATTAATCTCCATGAGTTAATTAGTTACGGAAAAGCAAACTTGAAGTCTTTGTGAGAACATGCAATTATCTCTCTACTAATAGGGGAATGTGTCCTTGATTTGCTCCACTGATTGAGGAATTAAGGTCGAGTTCTATATTGAGAGGATTAGTGGACTTAGTTTAATTTAGTCAAGTTCAGTTAAATTAATTTAACAAGTTGTTAAATTAATGAGATACAGTGTATTGATGCTTGTATGCATGTGACAACTGTTATTTTCAGATAACTGTGTATTCGCTCATGGATAACTGATGCATGTTAGTTTTGTCAGAGACCCAGTTGAGATCAGAGAAGGGACAATGTACTATCAGTTGGATGAGTGTTTTTCTTATAAAGGAAGCTCATCTATGATGAGGATTTATCTCCTTCAGGTTTGTGTAGTTATTTTAGAGGTCAATGTTGTGTGTGAGGTGAGAATCACACAGGTTGCAATTGGAGGACCCAGGAAAAACTGTGCATATAAATAGGAGGCTTGGAGGGCAGAGGAGAAGGTTTGTGAGAAGCCTTTGACTGTCTATGAGCAGCAAAGGGATTGTACTGAGAGCTAGATAGCTTCTGAGCTAAGGCTTTGTGTAATCCGGACATATTTCCACTTGTATGATAATACAGAGATGGGGCTTTCAGCAGGTGCTTTCCCCGAGTAAATTCTTCTGTGTTATGTGTGATTAATTCCTTCTTATCAGTTATATGTGTTCTTTTTTTTTAAGCATCTCCGGCGAAAATCACATAGAAAAACTTATGTCGACGCGTTTCGGACCATCCAGTGTGGTTCATCGTCAGGACAAGTTGAAAGAGCAGATCTCATTTAGCACATTATATAGAGAGGGCAGAGAATCCATGACTCAACGGCTAAAAAATAACAGCAAAAAATGACATGATAATGGTTGACCAAGATAAAGGGAAATTAATAATAATAATAATATTATTATATCAATAATAATTTTTTTCTTTAAATAATAATAAGTAATCAAAAATTAATAATTTCAAATATGTTGAAAAAATTAAAATGAATTAAATTAAAAATGAAATTTTAATAGTTAATCATAAACGTCAAACATATTATAATTATTATTAATAATATTTTCTTCTAAAATTAAAATTAATAATAAGTAAATCAAACAATAAATAAATTCAAATATGTTGAAAAAATTAAAATGAATTAAATTAAAAAGTATATAAAATGAATTATTATTATTATTATTATTATTTT
>APFE030275489.1:0-30646 GCA_000404065.3 Pinus taeda
TTTTCTTTTTTTATAGATTAAATAGTAATAATTCATTATATAGAAGTTTCTTGGGCATATCATTTGGTGACTTACTTGTTATGAAGTATTATGTAAATTATGAGATTCAAGGTTCAAATCCCCTTGTGGGTCAAGCCAACAAAGAAATAGTATTATATATCGCTTTTAAAAAGTGTTATTCTAGTATATAGTTTGAGTAGATCTAATGGTTAAGAGCATGCCACAAGTTCAAATCCCAAGGTATTATGAGTATCAATATGTAACATAGTCCAACAACATGACTAATAATGTAATCCTATAATGGGTATTAAATAGTGTTGCATGTGGTCTTGATATTGGCACCAAGGAAGTATAGTTGTTTCGAGAGATCATCTTCAACAACCATGTTTGACCATGAAATTCACCGAACAACAAAGAAATTTCTTCGAGGAAAGGAGTATGACCCAAGCAAAGGCCAAAATGCTAAAAGTGCAACTACTCTAAGAGAAATTTCTTCGAGGAGAGGAGTATGACCCAAGCAAAGGCCAAAATGCTACAAGTGCAACTACTTTAAGATGATAGCAATGCTACAAGTGCAACTACTCTAATATGGTAGCCATTGATCTTGAATCTTCAAGTGAAATGGAAACACAATGGAAAAAAGAGAAGAGAACAAAATGCTACAACTGCAACTACTCTAAGATGATAGCAATGCTACAAGTGCTATTACTCTAAGATGATAGCCATTGGTCTTGAATCCTCAAGTGAAATCAAAACACAATGGAAAAAAGAGAAGAGAATAGAGAGTTGCTAGCATTCGTTAAATACTAATGGAGAGTTGTTGGCATTCATTAAATACTAATGGAGAACAAAATTATCAATAAACAAAAATATCGTATCACCGCGATTCATGAATGGGGAATGAAATACAGAGGTGCGCCACCGCAAATGGTTAACAAGATTAGGCACCATGGTGAGTTCAATATCTGGAGGTCAAAATGCTCGTGTAGAACAACAAACAACTCGGCACATTTATAACCAGTATCATATCCTCTTATGAATGATTGTACAACAGCGTGGATTCCTTGGTAAGAACTCACAAGATTCCCTAATTAGTACATTAATAGAGGCTAAGGGTAGAAACACAGTTAGGAAAGAAGTTGCAAAATATTTGGACCAGCTTAAGCAGATCACCACTAGAGGAGACTTTGAGATTCACAGGTATACTATGCAAAATTATATTGGTGGCCCTACTAAGATCAATACTATGTTTTTCTTATTGAAGAAGGAAACTCAAACTCGTTCCAAAACTGCCTACCTAGATGTGATGGACTCTGAGATCACTTGCCACATGGTTAAAAATGATTTTATAGCTAAAGAATACAAAGCAGGTCTAGAAACAGAGAGATACATATCATTATCCAACAACCAACTTTCCACAAGGAAACATGAAATTTCCCAATTTTTCCTTGTGAAAATGTTATCAAGTGCATCATACATGGCCTAGATACTAAGAGCATGCTACTCAATAGTTTCAATGGACATCATCTTGCCTCCGGTATGAATCATGATTTTTAATGGATGTTTGATTTACCTAATCTCAAGCAGTTTATTGATTCACACTTCTATGCTATTACAAACTATTTGAGCATAAAAGATGTGATGAAGAATTGGGTGAAAGAGCCAATAAAGGTTTTCTAGACAACCTGTTGTATCTCTGAGATAATAATGGTTAACTATTATCCCAAAGCATCTAAGACAAATGTTTTGGGGGTTTTGCTTTAATTAGGGAGACCAATGGATGAAACAAATATAGAATTGATGTGCCTAACCTCTTAAATAATATCAATATCTCAGTATAGGGATGCTATAAATATTTACACAGTGAAATAGCTTTTAAGATGATGAGTAGAAACAAAAAAGTAATATGATTGCCATAGTTTTCAAATTGAAAGCTAAATAATCGTAAGTATGAAAAGCTTTAAAATATGTGGTTTGAGAAAATATACATGAGCCTACAAAATATGTTGATGATTTAATTATTTTGAGGGAATTAAATAAACAAATACTTCATTAATTCATTCTCTTTATAGATTATCACTTTAGAAAGCTTATAGGAATAGATTGAATACAATTATTCCTACCTAGTTACCTCTGTAGGACATAAGTATATGAAGAAAAAAAACATAATGGATTGACACTGAAAAAACTTATAGGAAGCACAAACTGTGTAAAACAGAATTCAGAATCCTTTGCTTTGTATTAATGATCCAGAAATATTAATTACATCCGATGTCTAGAAATGCTTCCTCAAGGGTGCAACATTGAATAACTTGTGAAGGCAATTATTTATACAACAGTAGGATGAAAAATATCCTCACCCGATTTTACAAAAATAGATTATTTACACAACCAAAAATGAAACTGTCTAATGATTTGGCACTACTTTGGTGCTGCATTGTTTAATGACTATTAATGAAAAAGTTGAAGAGTGGTTGAAGCTGGCTGATGGTTCCCTCAAAAACTAAATGCTATTCAATTATCCTTAATTAATTAGATCTGTTAATTCTTCCCAACGTTTATTATCTGGGATAGAAATCTTTGTTACCCTCCTGTAGATTTCATCCATCTCGGTGTATTTAGTAAAAGTGGGTTTTACCAAAAATATATGCTTGATTTCAAACAGGATGAAGAAAGAATCCCTGAGTGGTTTTACTATAAGAACTGGTGTTACTAATCCTTTGATTTTGGCCATTGAAGCTGCATGGGTGCCCAACTCTGTTAATTTTTTGACATAATCCTCAATTGGCATCAATTTATCATTAATAACCATCATAGAAGGTAAACCTTTGCTAACCAAAGGTTCAATCTTGTTGAAAAATCTCTGAACTATGTTGTTAACATTGTTGCACTTTTCTTGTAGCTGAAGGATGAGATTTTTATTAGTGATCATCTTCTTTACCTCTAATATTGTTGTAGTTCTGTCACTTATCCTTAACTCCTCAAGTTCATAGTCATCTTTGGAATTCAGAAATTTGATTATATCAGAGGCAGTCTCTGCCACATCCTCCAGCTGCCTAGTTATGGATTCCACTACTTCCTGAGATTTTTCCAAGAGATCTTTCTGATTGAATATTATCTTAATGGAGGGCCAAATTTCCTTGATTGCCTCTGTGATTTATTCCCATGCGATGTTTTTTGCTAAAACCAACTTGTTTCCTATGAAGGAATTTGTGATTTCTTTCTTCAACACTTCCACTTGGCCTTTGAGTCTGTTTGTTTTAGTTGTGTGTGAGCTATCTGGATAGACAAGTTCTGAACAGATTCAGTAAGTTGTTCAACTCCTTTTTCTGTACTTGTTACTGATGTAGTGGCCGTAGTAGAAACTCTGGTGATGGGAAATGTTGCAAGAGAGACTACATCCATTGAAGTTTGAATGTTTTTGATAGCTTCCTCCTTCTCCTTAACTAATTTCTCCATCTGCTCCTCCATTTGTTTTATTTTCAAATTCTGTTCTATGATGAGCTTCATCATATCTGACTTTTGAGTCTCTGTCTTGATTTCTTTGGCCATTGGATCCTCAGATGCTGGTAGTTTCAACTGTTTCTTTAATGTTGCAACTTCGGTGTTCTTTTTCTTAATGAGCTCCTCTTTAGCATTTATGTTTGAGGGATCATATCCCATCCTTAGAACTAGATTTTCGAAATATTGAATCTTGGTACCCTTTGCTAATGAGGAGACCTTCTCGAACTTCAATTGTGACTAAATGTTGGCTAATGTAACCTGCATTTTTGACAAACTCATAGCAATGTTTATCAAGGTTGAAGCAATCATTTGTCCAGTCTATTTGTGAATATTAATTTGATCAATTGGATGCACATCCTTGACATTAAACTCAAAATAAGTATGTTTCTGGTATTGTGTTGCAGTCTTGGGCTGAGGAACATAGGCCTGTAAGAAATCCATTTGCATCTTCCCCTTCTTAGATTCAAAGGCTGAAAGAAGCCTAGCTTGAGAGATGGAAGAATGCTTCCATAACTGGGTGTAAGTATTTAACTTCAATTCATCATTCTTTATTTTAATTTCACTAAAGACATGGAAGATGTCTTCCTATTTATTCTCTGGAATGCCTCTGGCAATTTGGACTATCCTTTGTTCATGAGAAATGGTAGACTGAGTTGGAGATTGTATAGACTATCCACTGGACTATGAATCAATATCCATAGAGACCCTTTGTTTCTTTTTCCTATGAAAACCTTGAGGCCTTGGCTTGTTGCCTCTGTTGCAGGCGAATGTTATTCTACCCTCCCTCTCTTAACTATTTCTTCCTATGCAATTGGAGTTTGCATATTTGATGTAGAGAATGGCTACTCCTCAGCCTCTTGGAGGGTCTTCTCTATCCATTCCAACTGATTCTTGAACTGTTCTATCTCAGTCCTAGCTATATGATGCTATGGTGTGAACTTATTTTCCACCCTGAGTTTGGAGATGACTCCCAATGGGTCATACGACCAAGAGAAACTGAGAGAAAATTTCATTTCTTTTAACAACTTATCGACTTCCTCCCCTACTACCCTGGTATTACAAATGAAGGGACCAACTTGAGCTTTAAGCTTAAATTGCGATTTCTTTTTGGCAACTACAAAATGTACTTCATCTGCATTCAATATTTTCCTCAAGTACTCTAGTGCAAAGATTCTAATAGGTAAGTACTTTGGTAGTCTGTAGGGTGGAAACTCACAGCAAAAAACCCTGATTTCTGTGTAGTTTTGGTAGCAATACCAATCTCTTGTTGCAGCTTGATCTATGAACTGAAGTTCTTCGACAATATCATCACCGATTCTTGGTAATGGAGTGTTGCTCATAAGGCTAAGGGCTAGATGAATAAATAGTTCTATGAACTGCTTGTATGTGAATTTTTCTTTCTCCTTCATCCCCATTGAAGTCCAGAAAATCACTGACTGTTGTTGTCCTTCTTCATCAAGTTTCTACAAAGGAAATGGGAATTTGCCTCCTTGAAAACATATGAAAAGATACAGAAGTACTGAAGAATACTTAAATACTTCTTCAGTGTTAAATTTGACAAACTGCTCATGTATGGTTTTAGCTATGAAATGATTGAAATCATAAATAACAATAAGCTTAGAATAATAGGAAAACATGGATGACAAACCAAGAATAGCTCGTTGATAGACTGAACAGAGTGATAACCAAGCAAATAGGACATGATAGTAGTGATATGCCTAGTTCTATCAGGAAACATAGAGGAATCATAAGGGGGATTTCTCTTTGGTGGAGGACTATCGATTGCTAAAAATAATTCCAAGGTTTGGGATCTCTTGGTAATGTCCAGTTTGTTATAAGATTCTATCATGTTTTCATGGTAAAAAGGATGAATTGGGATAGTGGTAGGGGCCTACAATATTTTCTCAATTGAATTAGCATTAATAGGACAAAGGATTTCTCTAGAAGGTGAGATAATGGCTCTCTCGCAGGGATCATATGATTCATGGCATTTTCTCACAAACTCTGGAGATCTATGTATTTGTGGAAAAATATAGTGGGGTAATTTGGATTCCCAGAGCCCAATTTCATCACTTTGGTCAATTAGCTGCTCTTCCCACCAACAATAAATTTCAAATAAATCAAATTGATAAGAAGTCTCAATGATTTTTTAGTCCCTGTTAACTAATGGAGTATGGTGGAAATCAATCTGTTGATGAATTAGACGATTTGAAACCTCTGTGATTGTTTTTCCCTTGGGAGGCATTTTGTTAAATGAAATTGTCGACTGTAAATGACAAAATGATAAAAGGAGTTACCAGAGTGGAAATAGGTAACTGGAAAGTGGACCTAGAAGATGTGCTTGCGAACAGGACAAGTGGCTGCTAGAACGTTGGACAGTAGTTGAGTTGTTGAGTAGGCGGGCTTGAAGAATAATCTTGGCCGTAGAATTTAATTGCGTAACCTTTGAAATGCATGACACAATGTTTATAAAGAGAAAAATGGAGTGGTAGGGTGGTGCCAAATGTTTGAAAGTTCATTAATTATCTAGCGGGTTAATTAACGAACATTTGGTTATAAATGCATGGGAGTGAAAATGAATGGGCAACGGATAGGCGGCAGATGATTGGACGGGAGATATGAAGTGAAACGTGATGTGGGGCGGCAGTAAACGACTATAAAGGATATCACGTTCAGGGGTAATATGAAGTGGTTTGTGGTTTTGGGATTTCTAGTCCCGAAAGACTAAAAGGTAAGCTTTGCGGTTTATGTAGGCGATATTAAAGACTGCCATTTCGGGCCCCCTGTGCCGATAAACTTCAGACGACAAATGAGGGCTGAAAGGGAGTGTGGGCCATATGATTTTGGAGGAGTGTGTGAGATGAGAGGTGAGGTGGAGGGAGTTTAACGTGGAGCAAGGAATGAATGGTGGGGTCACGATATTATATGAGGATGTGACGGATGTGGGTCCTCATAATTTAATGAATGAAGTGATAGGATATGAATGAAATAACATAAAGTCAAAATTTTGATTATTCGAACTCCCATCATGAATATGTTTTCAAATGTTTTGATCTTTGGGAAATAGCCATTTCAACATCTCCAACTTTCACATTTCTACCTACCCTTGTATTCCTAGCATTTTTACTTAGCTTTTCAGAGTGCATTTGAACTAGCAACCTAATATTTTCTTTTATGAACAATCTATCTCTATACCTTATTCCCTCCATTGGCTCAGATTAAACTGTTGAGACAATTTATTTTCTACCTATGAGAATTAATTTAAAACAAATCCAATTATGATGCAACTGTATAATCAGATAAAATAACCTAGTGTGGCATCTAAACAAACTACACACAACTATTATTTTTCAAGCTGAATTTAGAACAACGTAGTGGCATTCCGATTTGCAACACTTTCAGAGTTGATTTCTTTTTCTTTTCTGTCTAACCTAACATTTTATTTTTCCTTTACTTTTTAGGGCATCTACCATATCATTTTCTTTGATATGGACATATTTATCAAAATATTTTCCTAACATATGTTATTCAATATTCTTTTTGTCCACATCCTATCTTAACATTTTGTAATATATTTTCATTTTTTTTGTCTAATTTATTCTAACTTATCAAAACAAAAAAATGCTACAACATTGGCTCCAATTGGGGACTACTTTCTCCTATATAATGCAGAGAGGATGCAGATCCATGTGCCTTCTCCTCGGGCTATAGAGCCCTTTGCTGTAAAAAATCTCACTGACAGCTTGAAAATAAAAGAAACTAGTGTTTTTACAATGAAATGTATTCCAACTTCTTAGTATTGAATGAATGTTTGAGAAGCCTTCCATTTATAGGATAATTGGAATATAGTCCCTCACGATTTCGTAGCACAAAAGTGTTGTTGCCCTTTACTTCAGCAATTGCTAAAGGACCAAACCATAGGTTATTAAACTTGCCATGCTTTTCGTTTTCCCCCCTCCTAGAGTCCCATCTTAGAACTAGGTCACCGTCCTTGAAGTCCCTTTCCCTGGCTCTTCTGTCAAACAGGGTTTTCATCTTATGCTGATATTTCTTCAATTTGTATTAAACTTCATCTCTGTTTTCATTTAGTTCAATAATCTGATTTATCCTTCTTGAAAAATCACCAGGTTCATCTGTTGAGTCCTGCAAGAATTTTAAAACTTGGAAAGCCACATTGGTGGGAAAAATTGCATCTTTCCCATACATTAAGTGAAAAGGATATTTCCCAGTGGATCTTTTTGGAGCTATTCTATTTGCCCATACTACATAAATTAAATGAGAGTCCCAACTCTTTTTGTGATCTACTAGGGTCTTTTTGATTACCTTCACCAGACCTTTATTTGAAGATTCTGCAAGGCCATTACCTTGAGGGTAGTATGGTGTTGAATGATGTAATAGAATTTGATATTTCTGGCAAAACTCTATCATTTTAACACTAGAGAATGTTTCTGCATTGTTTGTGACAATTTGAGTTAGGAAACCAAACCTAGATAAGGTATTTTATTCAATGAATTTAATTACTACTGAAGCAGTAGCATTTCTTACTGGAATTGCTTCCACCCATTTAATGAAGTTGTCTATTGCAGTGAGGGTCCATTTGCGCTGATTACTTGAAGTGGGATGGATATCTCCAACAAAATATAATCCCCATTGAAGGGAAGGTGCTGAAATTATTGATGGTACTTGTGGAAGAGCTACTATTTTCTGCTTACCAACAAACATTTGACAAGAAACACAACCTCTGAACTTTTCCCCTACTTGCAAGAACAATGTTGGCCAATAAAATCCTCCCCTTAAAATCTTGTATGTTGTTTCTCTCCAAGCATAATGTCCTCCACAAAATCTTGTATGAAACTAATAAATGATTCCCCCAGTTTCTGATTTTGTGAAACATAATAATAGAATATTCAGTGGATCTTTCCAGTATAAATTTGCATTTATGATGTAGTACTTGACTGCTGTAAATTTAAGAGTTTTACACTGGGATTTGGAGAATGATGCTAGGCATTCAAAATGGAGAAGAAAATTTATAGTGACTTGATACCAATTTGACAATAGAAATTTGTCATCAATATGTAAAGAGTTGATCTGATCTGAAGGTAAAGCTTCTTGTGGGTTATTTTCTTTAGGTTGAAGGGAAGGTTCTTGTGGATTCTTCCCTTCTAAAATTAGGAAAGGTTCTTGTGGATTCTTCCCTTGTGCAAGGATAGAAGGTTCATATGGATTCTTCCCTTGTGGAAGGACATAAGGTTCTTGTGGGTTCTTCCCTTTTACTTCTAAGATAGAATTGATTCTAGGCACTTTGCAATTGGATTTTGCTAGAAGCTTGGCTAATCCTTGGCCTTTTACTAGCTTTTTAGTTTTGTTAGTTAGATCAAATTCAAGTATTTGAGTGATCCACCTACATCTTTTCCCATCAGTGTCGGTAAAGTTAAAACGATTTTTACAACGCCATTAGGAACATAAGAAGTAATAGATGAATGTAGGACATACATCATGAAAGATTTTAGGGCTTAAATGAGGGCATAGGCTTGCTTCTTGATTATTTCATACTTAAGCTCGACATCTCTCATAACCTTATAGAAAAAGGTTATGGAATGGTCACTAGAATCTTCATTCTTTTGTAATAGAACAACAGGAAGGGTTGTTTCTAAGGCAAAAGAAAAGATACTGAATGGTTTAGTGTAATCAGGGTTGGCCAAAGTGGGAGCTTCAGATATAGCTTTCTTGATTTAATCAAGTGCATGCCTGGAAGAGACAGTCCATTTAACTTCATGATCCTTTCGGAGCATGTTAGTTATATGTTTTACAATCTTTGCATAATTTGGAACGTATCTCCTTAAAAAATTAATTTTGCCTAGAAAAGTTTGAATTTCTTTCTTATTTCTAGGTAAGGTCAATGTTTCAATGGTAGACACATGCTTGGGATCAATTACCACTCATTCCTTTGAGGTTACATGGCCCAACAATTTTCCTTCTTTGATGGCAAACAAAGACATTTTAGGGTTCAATTATATACCAAATTTCCTACACCTGTCAAAAACCTTGATCAAGCGCTTTAGATGTTTCTGATCAGATTTAGAAAATCCAGTAAAGTCATGAAGATAAATAACCACAAATTTGTTTGCCTGGCCCACAAAAGCTACATCCATAGCTCTCTAAAATGTTGCTCTACAATTTGATAAACAAAATGGCATTCTAGCATACATAAGTGTACCCCAGGGTGTAGTGAAGGTTGTCTTGTCCTTGTCTGCTGGATCAACATTTACTTGATTATAACTTGAAAAACCATCAAGCATAGAAAGTCTTTGTGCTCCTAAAACCATTTGAAGTTTTTGATCCATTTTGGGCAAAGTGTAATTATCCTTTAATGATGCATTGTTAAAATTTCTAAAGTCCACACAAAGTCTGATTTCTCCATTTTTTCTCCTAACAGGAACTAAATTTGCAACCCAATTATAATATCTAAGATGGAGAATGATCTAGGCATCTAGTATTTTCTTAATTCCCTTTTCTACAATTGGTAGAAGGCCTGGATTAATTCTCCTAAGCTTTTGTTGATAAGGTATTGCTTCTGGCTTCAAAGGGATCTTACGCTATATTAATGACGTATCATAGGTTTTTAGATCAACATAGGTCCAAGCAAAAACATCGTTATAATTTTGAAGTAGCTTAAGATATTGAGTTTTAATCTCAGGGTCTAGAGATTCATAGATTTTGATGCTCTTGACATCATCATTTGTTCCAATGTTAATTTCTTCTACGTCTTCTTTTGAAGAAATGGACTGAGGATTTCAGAGGACATCGTTATGATCAAACATTTTTTCTAAAGCTATCAAGCCTTTAGGAATAAAATTGTTAGACAATTGAATAATATCATGATCAACAATTTTTGAACGGAAATCTGAAGTATCATTCCCACTTGTACTTTCATTTATTTCGGATCTATCTTCATCAATTTGTAGAATAGAAAATTGATCTATAGGTTGCAGAAAATATTTTAAATTTTCATCATCTTCAAATATCTGCCAGTGTTTTAGATTGTCTGGGATAGATGGTCTATACTTGACTTGTATTTGGTACAGTAAATTAGTCAGACTCAGTAATTTTAAAGGAACTAACAGAAATAGCTAAGGCATCTGCATGAATATCCTGATCTCTTGGAATATAAGTCAAATTAAAAGCATCAAATAATTTTTCAACTGAATCCCATACTTCATTTTGGTAAGACCTAAGTATGGGGTGTTTAGTTTGGCAAATATTTCTCACTTGCTTGACAATAAGTTCTGAATTAGTAAAAACACTTAAGTTTTGGCTTTTGGCTAATCGCAATCCTAAAAGGAAAGCTTCATATTTAGCCACATTGTTTGTAACTTCGAAGTTGAGCTTACATGATTGGGTAATGTTTTCTTTTTCTCGTGATATTAAAACTACTCCAACTCCTGCTCCATCTTTTGTATAGGATCCATCAAAAAATAGTTTCCATATATCAGTTTGATTTGTTGCTGGACTTTCAATTACATCTTCAAATTTAACTTGAGTATCATGCACTTGATTTTAAAAGAGTTGAAAGCAGCCAAAATCTTAGTCAATTGCATAAATGGGATGGTTCCTTAGCTAGTTTGTTTTGCAAACAGTGTGCACAAATCTCACCTCTCTATATAATCTTAGTTGTTATCCCCCATAAACTGGAATAGTAGCATAAGACATATCCATCTAAAGGGTTCCCCCTAATTTGGCACAACAAGACCTAGAAAGGAGCATTCCAAATTTGGGAAGGATATCTCTGACAACTATTTCAAGTACTACACTTTTCACTAGGATTTGGGTAAGGGTGACTACTAAATCGTTAATCAATCCTAAGCAAGGCATCCTTTTAGAACCAAAGGTGTACAAGTCATGATAGGATCTAGTTATGTCAAGTTTCAAATGATCCATAATAGTTTTTGGCATGAGGTTATGTGATGCTCTAGAATCAAGCATACAATTATACAACATGGAATCATTTGTCTTAAGAGTTACATAGAAAGGAGGCGCTATTTCATCTATCATATCTGAGCTAGGGCCAAAAACAACTATTTGTTTTTCATCTTGCAGACTGATGATATCACCTTCAGCATCAACCGACGTATTTTGTATCCATTTGGAGACCTGATTTTTATACCCAGGGTTTTTAGAAAGTTTTGAAAGAGGAATTGGGATTTTAACTCTTTCTAGCTTTTTTTCAACATTAAATGTAGTCAAAGCATTTTTGTTATTTTGAGGAGTGTTAATTGATTGTTCTCGTGGTTGAATAAAAGTCGTTTGAGTTTGAACAGTTTTTCCACAAGGTTCAATTACTAGAGTTTCCTTAGGAGGTCTTCTAGGGCCAGGCCTAGGCCTAAGGTCATATCTTTTGTTCAACTCTACAATTAAAAATTTAGAGAAGGCATGGTATTTAGAAACCTATGAAGATTCTTGATCTTATTGAACCTTATTTTGTTGTGTAAGAGGAATAATAACTGTTTGATCAGAGGAAATATCCATATTATTTATATGTTTAGTGATGGTCATAGTATTATCATCAGGTTTCTGATCATCTATCAATAAAGGAGTGGGGATCTACTAATCATTACTAGATCTTCGAAGAAATTGTAATTGTGGATTTCTTTTATACTGACCTTGATTTTGATTTTGGGGTCTGGTAACCATTTTTTGAATTATCATAGGTTGAGTCTAAATCTTGGGAACTCTATTAGATATATTTCTATGAAGATAAGTTATTTCATCTATTTTTGAATCTTCAATTTTAGTCTTAGAGGAACTAGAAGCCTTTGGTATTGATTTGAGTTTTATTTGGGCCTTTTCCTCCTTAGCTTTCAAAGAAGTTGAAGCAGTCCTGTTTTTTTCTACTTCAATAGCATTTGTTTGCATATCTTCAAGAGTTCTTGAAGTTCTCTCTCTCAGAATAACAACAAAATCATCATCAAAGGCTTTAGAAAATCTAGACTTTGTTGCTGCTACAAGGGATTTACAATCACGGGGTCTTTTATGATAAAGCTTATTGAATATTTTGATAAAGTACGATACAGGTTCAAAAAAATTTCTTTTAAGTTCATCAAACTCAGTGAGAAAGTAAAGAGGATCTTTTTTCACACCCCATTGGTTTTTAAATATGTTTTTAAGTTCTTCCCAATTTCGAAAGGAATTTGGCAGTAACTACCTAAACCAAATTCTTACATTTCCTTCAAGTGATTGTACAAACAACCTCATGTAAAAATTTTCTTGTTCAATATTCATGTTATTTGCAAAGTCTAAAAAGGCTAGAAGATGGTCTTCAATAGAGGGACTAGTTCCTCCATTATACCTGGGAAGGTATTTCAGGTATCCAGCTAGGAGTGCATCGAGATTAGGAGGTAAGACTAAAGCTGCATATCTAGCCTGTACAATAGGTTGGAAAGCCATAGTGAGACGTGGTGTATGAGGTGTTTGTGTGGATGAAGAAGTTGAAGAAGGTGAAGAAGGGGTAGAAAAAGGTGATTGAGGGGGTGAAGAACTAGTTGGAGGTGAAGAAGGAGGGGATCTCCTGAATGATTTCAAAGGAGTCTTAAGAACTAACTTCTGGACCTGTGGATGACTAGCCTCCTTTGTTTCAAAGAGTGGATTTGAATACACAGAGAAGGTCTGTTCAGGTTGTTCATAAGTAGAAGCTTGAGGTTGTCCGAAAGTGGGAGGAAATGAATAAGTGGTAGGGGATATGAAATCTGTAGGTTTGTATTCTGGTAAATTAACACCTAAGTCAGACTCAGTTTTAGGTAATCTTGGTTGTAATGAGGGTTTTGGATGAGATTCAAATGAATGAATGAGGAATGCTGATTTAAAATAAACTCCCCTGTCTAAGGGTTCAACAACCCTAGGTGATGAGTGGAAATGATTTGGATTAGGTGGAATGTTACTATAAGGATCAAATGATGCTAAATATTTAGAGTGCAAGACTGAAGAGGAAGAAGAATAAGGTTGATGCCCCCTTTTAGAACTAGCTTTTCTCAGAATTTTTTTAGGTTCTGACAAAGGATCAACTAAGTCAGCCTTTGAATGAGATCTAGTGTGCTTAAAAGGCACCAGTTTGGAAGAGTGTAGTTGCCAGGTGAAGGATTTTAACCTTTCTAAACCTTTAATCACCTTAAAGGAATAGAATACATATCATTTCCCTAATAAAATTTAATGAAATTCGATTCCCCGGTAATGGCACCAGTTTGTTGTTGTATCTCTGAGATAATTATGGTGAGTTATTATGCCACAACATCTAAGATAAATGTTTTGGGGGTTTTGTTTTAATTCGAGAGACCAATGGATGAAACAAATATAGAATGGATGTGCCTAACCTCTTTAATAATATCAATATCTTAGCATAGGGCTGATATAAATATTTACACAGTGAAATAACTTTTAAGATGATGAGCAGAAACAAAAAAGTAATATGATTGCCACAGTTTTCAAATTGAAAGGTAAATAATCATAAGTCTGAAAACTTTTAAACTATGTTTAAAGCTTTGGGAAAGTATACATAAGCCTACAAAAGATGCTGATGATTTATCGATTTTGAGGGAATTAATTTAACAAACATTTCATTAATTCATTCTCTTTATATATTATCACTTCAAAAATCTTATAGGAATAAATTGAAATACAGTTATTCCTACCTAGTTATCTCTGCAAGACACAAGTATATGAAGAAGAAAAACATAATGGATGACAATGGAAAAACTTACAGGAAACACAAACCGTGTAAAACAGAATTCAGAATCATTTTCTTTGTATTAATGATCTAGAAAGATTAATTACATTAGATGTCTAGAAATGCTTCTTCAAGGTTGCAACCCTGAATAACTCATGAAGAGAGTTATTTATACAACTCTAGGATGAAAATATCTTGAACTAATTTTACAAAAATAGATTATTTACACAATAAAAAATGAAACTATCTAATGATCTGGCACTACTTTGGTGCTGCGTTGTTTGATGACTATTACTGAAAAAGTTGAAGAGTGGTTGAAGCTAGCTGATGGTTCCCTCAAAAACTGAATGCTATTAAATTATCCTTAATCAAGTAAATTTGCTAATTCTTCCCAACATTTCTTATCTGGGATAGAAATCTTTGTCACCCTCCTGTAGATTTCATCCATCTAGGTGCATTTAGTAAAAGTGGGTTTTACCGAAAATATATGCTTTATTTCATCCAGGATGAAGAAAGAATTCCTGAGTATTTTTACTATAAGAGTTGGTGTTGCTAATCCTTTGATATTCGCCACTAAAATTCCATGGGTGCCCACCTCTATGAACTTCTTGACATAATCCTCAATTGGCATCAATTTATCATTAATAACCATCATAGAAGTTAAAACGTTGCTAACCAAAGGTTCAACCTTGTTGAAAAATCTCCGAACTATGTTGTTAACATTGTTGCACCTTTCTTGTAGCTAAAGGATGAGATTTTTCTTAGTGATAATCTTCCTTACCTCTAATATTGTTACCGTTTTGTCACTTATCCTTAACTCCTCAAGCTCATAGTCATCCTTGGAATTCAAAAGTTTGATTAGATCAAAGGCAGTTTCTGGCATATCCTCCAGCTGCCTAGTTATGGATTCCACTGCTTCCTGAGATTTTTCCAAGAGATCTTTCTGATTGAATATTATCTTAATGGAGGGCCAAATCTCCTTGATTTCCTCTATGATTTCTTCCCAGAAGATTTCTTCCCACAAGATTTCTTTTGCTAAACACAACTTGTTTCCTATGAAAGAGTTTGTGAGTTCTTTCTTCAACACTTCCACTTGGCCTTTGAGTTTTTTTGTTTTAGTTGTGTGTGAATTGTTTGATATAGACTTTGTAAGCCATAATTATTTGAGTTCATCCTTTAGTTTATTGATTTCTCCTGTTTGGATAGACAGGTTCTGAACAGCTTCAGCAAGTTATTCAGCTCCTTCTGTTGCACCTGTTTCTGATGTAGTGGTTGTAGTAGAAACTCTGGTGATGGGAATTGCTGCAAGAGAGACTACATCCACTGAAGTTTGAAAGTTCTTGATCGCTTCCTCCTTCTCCTTAACCAATTTCTCCATATGCTCCTCCATTTATTTTATTTGCAAATTTTTTCTATGATAAGCGTCATCATATCTGACTTTTGAGTCTATGTCTCCTCAATATCTTTTTCCATTGGATCCTTAGATGTTGGTAGTTTTAGCTATTTCTTTAATGCTGCAACTTCAATGTTCTTTTCCTTAATGAGCTCCTTTGTAGCATTTATGTTTGAGGGATCATATCCCATCCTTAGCACTAGATTTTCCAAAGACTGAATCTTGGTATCCTTTGATAATGAGGAGACATTCTCCAACTTCAATTGTGACTGAATGTTGGCTAATGTAACCTGCATTTTTGAAAAACTTGTAGTAGTGTTTGTCAAGGTTGAAGCAATCATCTAACTAGTCTATTTGTGCATCTAAATTTGATCAATTGGATGCACATCCTTGACATTAAACTCAAAAGAATTGTGTTTCTCATATCGTGTTACAGTCTTGGGTTGAGGAACTTGGGCCTGCAAGAAAGTGATTTGCATCTTCCCCTTCTCTGAGTCAAAGATTGAAAGAGGCCTGGCTTGAGAGCTGGAAGAATGCTTCCAGAACTGGGTGGAAATATTTAACTTCAATGATTCATTCTTTCTTTTAATTTCACTAAAGACATGGAAGATGTCTTCCTCTTTATTCTGAGGAATGCCTCCAGTAATTTGGACTATATGTTGTTCATGAGAAGTGGTAGACTGAGTTTGAGATTGTATAGACTTTCCACCAGACTGTGAATCAATATCCATAGAGACCCTTTGTTTCTTTTTCTTATGAAAAACCTTGAGGCCTTGGCTTGTTTCCTCTGTTGGAGGTGAAGATTGTTATTCCCTCCCTCTCTTGGCTATTTTTTCCTGTGTAATTGGAGTTTGCAAATTTGATGTAGAGACTTCCTACTCCTTAGCCTCTTGGAGGGTATTCTCTATCCATTCCAACGGATTCTTGAACTTTTCTATCTCAGGCCTAGCTGTATGATGATATGGTGTGAAATTATTTTCCACCCTAAGTTTGGAGATGACTCCCAATGGGTCATATGACCAAGAGAAACTGACAAAAAATTTCATTTCTTTTAGCATCTTATCAACTTCCTCCCCTGCTGCCCTGGTATTACAAATGAAGGGACCAACTTGAGTTTTAAGCTTAAATTGTGATTTCCTTTTGGCAGCTACAAAATGTACTTCATTTTCATTCAATCTTTGCTTCAAATACTGTAGTGCAAAGATTCTAACAGGTATATACTTTGGTAGTTTGTAGGGTGGAAGCTCACATCCAAAAACCCTGATTTCTGTGTAGTTTTGGTAGCAATACCAATCTCTTGTTGCAACTTGATCTATGAACTGAAGTTCTTTGACAATCTCCTCATTGATCCTTGGTAATGGAGTGTTGCTCATAAGGCTGAGGGCTTGATGAATAAATAGTTCTATGAACTACTTGTATATGAATTCTTCTTTCTCCTTCATTCCCATTGAAGTCCAGAAAATCACTGACTATTGTTGTCCTTCTTCATCATGTTTTTGCAAAGGAAATGGGAATTTGTCTCCCTGAAAATATATAAAAAAATACACAAGTACTGAAGCATACTTGAATACTTCTTCAGTGTTAAATTTGACAAATAGCTCATGTATGGTTTCAGCTATGAAATGACTGAAATCATAAATAATAGTAGGCTTAGAATTAGAGGAAAACATCTATAAGAAACCAAGAATGGCTTCATTGATAAACTGATCAAAGTGATAAACAAGAAAATAGGACAAGACAGTAGTGATATGCCTAGTTCTATCAGGAAACATAGATGAATCCCAAGGGGGATTTCTCTTTGGTAGAGGACTACAAATTGCTAAAAATAATTCTAGGGTCTAGGATCTCTTGGTAAAGTCTAGTTTGTTATAAGATTTTATTAGGTTTTCATGGGAAAAAGGATGAGTTCGTATAGTGGTAGGGGCCTGCAACATTTTCTCAATTGAATCAGCGTTAATAGGGAAAAGGATTTCTCAAGTAGGTGAGAGAATGACTCTCTGGCTGGGATCATAAGATTCGTGGCATTTTCTCACAAACTCTGAAGCTCTATGTATTTTTGGAAAAATATAGTGGGGTAATTGGGATTCCCAGAGCCCAATTTCATCACTCCGGTCAATTAGTTGCTCTTCCCACCAACAATAAATTTCAAATAAATCAAATTGAGTAGAAGTATCAATGATTTTATAGTCCTTGTCAACTAATGGAGTATGGTGGAAATCAATCTATGGATGAATTAAAGGATTTGAAACCTCTGCGATTGTTTTTCCCTTCGGAGGCATTTTGTCAAACGAAAATGTGGACTGTAAATGACAAAATGATAAAAGGATAAAATGGAGCTTTTTTGATATTCTACATTTGAATTCTCTTTTGGTGTGCTTGTGAATCCTTGGAAGGATCCCCATTCCCTAGCAAGTACACTTTTATTTTGGTAGAATTTTATTTTATGTTTGTTTTTGAATTTCATTAGATTAAATTATTAGGTTCATATGTTTGAAATATTAACAAATGACCTTTCGTAAGAAAGTATTATTTTTTCCTTCAATGAATCTAATTTGTTATTTAATGTTTGATTTCATTAGTTTAAGTTTCTGATTTATATGCTTGAGATATAAATGAATAGTCTCTTGTAAGAGAGCTTTAATATTTCATGCAATCAATTTGAATTAGGTTTTGTTGATTAAGATGATTAGAAATATTAATGAATAGTCTCCTGTAAGGGAGCTTTAATATTTCTTACACTTATCACACTGTCTTTTAATTTTTAGATTTCATTTTGTTAAATGACTAAATAGATGGTGGAGATCCCAATGAAAAATTGCCTGTAAGGGAGCTTCGGCATTTCTTCACCTATCTTAGTCTAGTTTGTCTCTAAGCCCATATATATTGGATGATCCTCGAAGTTTACTTACCTAGATTCATAGTAAATGAAACTCTCATTTGCATCTGCATTTTAGACCAAAAATCCTGCATGGGAAAATTGTGCAATTCTAGAGGGAAGTTTGTCTTTCCCTAAGGAAATGCAGAGAGAAACCCAACAACTACCTTGCACTCAAAAATTGCGGATAGCAGGCCAATGAACCTTCCTCTATAAAATTGCATATAGAAAATTAGCTAACGCTACTCTCTAGAAATGTATATAACAGGCTAGTAGCCTTTCTCTGTAAAATTGCGTAGAGCTGGCCAACCAGCCAGGGCCACTCAACCCAGAATTAGAATAGAAGATTTTCCCTCAGTGACTGTCTATTTCATGTGCCGGTAGGTTCCCTGATTCTCTCCATAATTTCACAATCCTTCCATGTCTGTCATGAAACTTTTCCTGGAAAAGTAAAATGAAAAAAGTGAAAGGCATCCCATTATTTTAGGGATGTATTTTTAGCAGCGGGAGTTACATGGAAAGTCAATTTTAGAAACTTCCTACCAAGGGTCACTTTTTACTAGATTTGTGGCATGTGCATCATAAACCCTAAGTTCACCAAATCTATTTAAATGACCCCTCAGAGCTCATTCTTCACATTCGATCTTGGAGCTCTGGCATTCCCAAGGCATCTAGGAACCTTCAACACAGTTGGTGCAACGTTTCCATGTAAGTTTTTATTTTCATGTCTTTTTCCATATTTTATGTCGCTTTTTATTTCTTGGCTTCTGCGAGTGTTGTTTTCCATGTTTTTTTGAACAACCATTGGCATTCTAATGTATTTTAACTAGTACAAGTGTTGTTTCTATTTTTTCATTGCATTTCCTTAGTGTCGCATGCATAACATTATTTATGCACTAATAGTCATCATTGCGGTGAATCTCTTCATGAGCTTCATTGTCTTCTTGTTTAACTGATTTCTACACTTACCTAAATTGCATGCATGCCTATTGACTCAGATCTGCACCAACTTTGAGCACACATTTAGTCCTTTCATTTTCAGGTTTCCCTTGGGAAGATATGGGCTATCTTGGCCTAGATGTTGCTTCTCCTAGCATGCACTACACATTCCTGGAAGTCAAGGCTCCCCCTTGCCTCCACGAATTGCATAGAGGCTGGCCACACTAGCTCCCAATTATGCTCCATGCAATCCTGGGAAGCAATGCCCTAGTCCTGCAAACTAGAAATGCAAATTAAGTAGTTACAGTGAGCAAGCCAACCTAATTGATCTGCGCATCACACAATTTTAGTCAGAAGTCAACCTCTCCGGACTACACATTGTGTAGTTCCATTCAACAATGAGCCTCTTTAGTAGCTGAGACTACACAATGCATAGTTCTAGCTGACAATCTCCCAGTCTCCTGGAGTTAATGCTACGTAATATTTCCCAATAGTCACTACTTTGTTGCCCAATTGATTCTTAAGTTGCTTTATTTTTTTAAGTTGACATTGTCTTGTCATGACATTCTTCTCTATCTGCAGACCTTACCATTGGTTTTTGAGCATCTTATCAGCAGTACAGGTATCATGGATTCCAAGAGAGCTGGATTAAAAGACACAGTTGAAATAAGTACTGGATATGTGGTTCAGTAGGTACCTATGAGCCTTCTCGTGTACACAGAAACACACCTATTTATTGAGAAATACATCAAGATCACATTGCAAGACATCAACACTATTTTTCCAAGAAACTTCAAGGAGAATGTGGAGGACCAACAAGTCTATGTAAACATCCATAATTTAGGATTGTACAAGGTTTCATGTAGGTACCCAACTTTCCCGTGCATGGATGTGATCCATTGGATTGTCTCACACAATGATCTTGAGATGATGATACTGATCAATGTCAGTGGAGTAGAGCTTTCTACCTTCAGGATGGAAGATTATTAGTAGGTGTACCATTTTCCATAAATGATGAATAGGATGGATGCGCCATTCTGCATTCCCAACAATAGTGCAAACACAAGAGACATCTTGAAGCATTGGGTAAGGGAGCCATCAAAGTTCCAGATATCACCGATCTAGATGTACAATAAAAATACACTAAGGAAGGTTTACCAATTCTTGGTCATCTTTTCATACCAATTGTATGGCCAAGAGAGTACAAATACATTATGGAAAAGTTAGGTTGTTATGTTGGATTAGCTGGCAAGTGAAGGAGAATCATTCAACTGGTCCGACATGTTGGCCCTCAAGCTGAAGGTGCATGTATGCAATGTCCACAGTCTACCTAAAGATCCAAGCAATATTATTTATGTTTGCCTACCTGCGCGATGCAATCTATGCCCGTCAACAATTTCCTGGCATGGGTTGGGCATGGTTTCCTTTAGAGAATGTTGTGAAATTATATTGCAAGCTTCTCTTAGAGTGCAACTACCGAGGAGTCAATGCTAGACTTTTTGACCACTTCATCACCCCTCTATATGCGATGATCTTTGAACAAGATCTGCCTTGCATGTTCCAAGTAGTAATGGGGGAATTTCTAAACATTGTAGATTCGTACACGTCACCCAATGGCACCTTCATTAGGATGTACAATGTGGAGAAGGCTCTACATTTGTTGTGGAGGTTTTCCATGGACATGTTGAGTATGCAGGAGGTTTCATACCACTCTCAACACAGTTATCATTTGGAATGTACAAGAAGAAGAAGGAACCATGGCCTATCCTTCCTTTGTAGATTGAGTTGTAAATGATCCAAGTTTGAAAGAGGTAGATGTCGAGGTCAAGGAATTCAAGAATTTTAATTTTGACACCAAGAATTTCAATTTGTATGATCCACATGTATTACGTAGGGACCACTGCGTGACAGTGTACTATGCTTAGATCCACAGGGCACGTCATTGACCAGAGGAGGATCCATGGAGATATTGCTATAATTCCTCCAAGCTCAATGAACTGGTCAACATGGCAGTAGTGTGGCCAATAGCACTCAAGGAGGAAACACCACAGGGAGTAGCAATAACAACAGAAGCAAGCAATAAACCGGTTCAAGACAAAGGCAAGAGGAAGATTTCTAAAAGTGTAGAGGCGGAGCAAATCTACAAGTTTAATTAAGATCCACTTGTTGAAAGAGTATTTTTGGATATAGAAGTAAAGAGGCAAAAAGGTAACAGGAGAGGAGCACAGAAAAGAAGAAATAACTAAAGGATAGAAGAGATAGAGAGGAAGTTGCAAGAATCAGAGTGGAGATTTAGAAAAGAACAAGAGTTGTGTAGAAGATAGAAGGAAGTGCGGCATGAACAGGAATGGGAACAAGAACATGAGGACGTGAAAGGCACACAGACAACGCAAACTAAACTAATACAAGTTAGCAGTAGACTAGGAACAAAGTGAGATGCTGCAAGAACAAGAACTTGCTTAGAAGGATGAATCAATGGATGAAAAAATGGATGCAAAGATGGGACAACCAAAATAGGATCAGGACAATGACCTCATTCCAAAAGAAATTGAGGTCACCCCACAGGGTTCACCAGCTCCAACAGAAAAGAAAGTCCAAAGTGAACAAGGGGATACTTTTATCATTGACGACAATCCGAGAACATATGTGTGCAACATAACCTTTGACGAGTCATAGTACAGAGTTGTACAGGCACATAAAGTGCACATACCGGATGAGCTTGCATCACCTACACACTTTGAAGAACAGTCAATTGTTTCAGATGTAAAAAGACATCCATCTAGCCTAGCTGATGTTACGAAGGCTTATACCGAAGCCATGAGCTCAAGTGTCAAGTTCTTGATAACAGATATTGAGTGCATGGCTAAGAAATTGCAAGTAGCCAGGCAGAGCAAGGAACAATCAACAGGATCCACCAAAGTAGAGATGAAGAAAGAAATACTTTCTAAATTATCCACTCTTGAGACAATCATGTAGAGATTGAATGATAGGTTGGTCACCATGCACCAGGAGATTTTCCATCACATGGTCATCTGCAACACTACACCAAGGTAGCACGAACACTCACTGATATACATGTCATTATTGATCATATACAAAAATGGACAATGAGATACAAAGCAACCCTAATTCACTTACACAAGATGATGAAGTTGTAGGTTCAGTTGGACAAAGCATGCATTCAGAACCAAATCCAGAACTATGATGAACTCTTGCCACTCATCAGCAATGTTGAGGCTGTGTATGCACAGTTGTACAAGAGTTTGGATGTCGTGGTGAGAAAGTATTGCGCCCCATCAATCAGAACACTCACCAAGGCAAAGAGAAGAACCAAGTCTAACTGGAACTCGATGCATACTTTGATTAGTTGATGCTCATGGCCACCAATGCAGAATTGCAAGTTAGCGTAGATAACATGTGGATTTATATCACTGGTCCGATGTTGCTCAATACTAGGTTGTGCATGTAATATGATGATTTGGACAAAGGTTCCAAATCAGTATACCCAGAAGGAATGGATGCAATAGTTCATTTCCAAGAGGACATCATCAAAGAGCACGTAGACACCATAGGGCACTACCAAGATTGGCATTAGTTTGTCATCAAGGATCACAGAGAGGATGTTGATAAGTTGGTCTTTCTACAACTATCCATGTCTTAGTTTTGTCTTATCTGGCTGAATTAAGCCCATTTTTGTCCCATATGGGTATATGTGGAAAATGTATTATTATTGTAAACATGATGTAAAGTGAAATTCCAAGTGTCACTAGTGCAAATAGTCATCTGTAATGTAAAAAATTATATGTAATGAAGTTGAAGAGTCATGATGGTAGTCGAAGAGTCATGAAGGGGAATTTCAAGGTCACCCTACCCTTTGTTTTAAATAGATCCTCATTACTCATAGAAGAGGCTTTTAGGAGCCAAGCTTTTTCTAAGAATTGCTTAGAGAGGGCTTGAAGAGTATTGTGATGAGCCTTGGCTTATCCACTGTGCAGAGAGAGTACATCTCTTTGCAGGAGCAAGCACTGTTGACTGTAACATTCCACCATTGGTGCTAGTGGCTTTCATTGTTTTATCTATGGATGGAACTTTCTCTTTTTATAATATAATAGATCCAACACATCTTCATGCATATGTTGTTATCGTAGTTCAACTATTTTGGTTAATTTAGCAATATATGTTGTTCAACTTACGCATTTGCGTATGAACAATTTCGTATACGATTGTATGAATCTTGTTGAAATCATGTTGTTGGTTTAACCTGTCACTTTGGATTGTCAACTATTCTACTTTCTAACTTGTGATGACAATTAGCTCATGTGTTTCTTTCAGGTTGCATACTATTATAGCATTCTAAGGGGCACACTTCCCTTTCCCCTCTGTGTGTTATAACCTCCCCATGCATCTCTCTTGAACTGTTGCAAGGTCACACACCTTCTTCCGATAAGGATATCTTTCTTACCTCTTCTCATTATCGTAGTCAAGGCATAGCTTTACTACCCACTGTTGGGACTCCTAATCCAAACAGTCTAAGGTCTATTTGGGACTTCTTATTGTGAAGATCCCCTGACATGTTGGCAGGTCCAACTCTGTCAACATTTTTGGTGCTAGAAGGAGGGTCAGATGACAAGCTGAGTCCTCAAAGTTTGTTTTGAATCTTCCCACATATTTCATGACTAACTTTATAATTTGTCCTTTGAGATGTATGTCTTATGGAACTGAGTTTTAAATCCCAGAGAATCTCTAGAATGACTTGTCACAAAACACATATGAAGGTTAAGGCAAAACAAACTAGATTAGACACAAAGTTGCATTTGTGAGTCTCTATCATAGGTATGAAATCTATGAGGATTACATGACCTACTCCTTGTTCACATTCACGCTTCGAGGGCACCCATTGCAATGGTGTGTCACACTACGAAATCAATCTATTCACTCTCTTAACCACTTCATTGTAGAGATGGATTGTGCTTTCCATCATTTTGACCATAAAGCACTTAACAAAAAAAAATTGGAATTATGGAAAGCTCCTCATGAATCCATGTTACAGTTTGGGAATGCTTTTGTAATCTCACATTTCAATTCCTAGAGGATGAAATTGACCGAAAATTTCTTCGTGAAAGATTTCACTATCTTCTTCACATATCTAAAAATCCACAAGTGTTAGAATCATTCAAACCCATCCCAACATACCTCGGTCTTAGAGCTTCCAAATCTAAGATGGAAAAGGACATTGCCATAAGTGACTGTCTATCCTCATCTCATTAAATAGCTCTAGCCCCACAGTGTGAGGTGGGAGAAGGTGTGCACCCATGTTTTGAACTGTCAAATCTTGCTAGCCCACCTACACTTGATTTCTAAACAGATTTGGCTTGCAAGAATGTTGGTTGTCACATGGACTTGTTTCCTCAACCGCTATCCTCAGGTTCTGTTGATCCTTCGAATTGTACTGTGTTATGTTCTCCCATTTCATACTCCACGCTTGTTTTTCACTAGGATCAATCTATCAATGGAGTTGGCATTGAGAAACCAAACTACATCATCATTTATGATGAGTATGTGTGGGAATCTAAAGAAGAACCCATGGTGAAGGATGTCTTCCTTCTGTTTGAACATCATCTGCTTTTTCCTAACATATTTGGTGAGTCTGCCATTATTCATTTTCCATGTGAGAATTCATTCCGGGATGTATCAACTTCCAATCATTCACAGAACACACCAAATGTCGTCCTGTCATTGCATAACGAGAGGAAATATCTTCCCTTGCAAGTCCACTCAATATTTCATTTATTATTTTCAGAAATGAAAAGAGTGAACATTACTTTTTTCATCAACCCCTCTTTATGATTTGTCAGTTCATGAGGATGTCCATGAACTTATCGAATTTTATGATCATAGCTGTCACGATCTCTTTACTCATTCAATTGATCACGAGGTTGATTCATTCATTGTTGATCTTTCCAAGCAACCCGTCTTTGATTATCTACCCGCAATTGAAGTGGAAACCCCACAAGCTATTGAGGCACTTCAACGCAAGCTTATGGTTATGTCAGGTCCTTTCTTTCTTGAGGTCGATTCTACTTTAGATTAGAAATCTATCGGAACACCCAGGTCCCATCATCACTCTCATGTTTACATAATCTAATTCACATATGTGATATCCTCCACCATAATCACATGATCCCATCACTCATGCATTGGAGGAGTGATACAAAATGAGCTCTCTTGCTAAGCCAAATTTGTCTTTATTTCTTATGTGTTCTCATTTGTCACGGTCAAAAGAGTGTACATTCTTATTCTCTATCTACAATGTGTTTCATAATGAGGATAGGGCTGCAAAATGTTTATCTTGTAGTTTTATTCCTTTCTTTCCTATGGACATTTTTAAACTTGGAGTGTGTTGGTATTCACTGTTATATCTTTCTTGTTTACTAGTTTACATGCTTACTTTTCTCATGAACCACACCTTCACCAACATGGGTTAACCAATGCGGCAATGGTTGCATTGGAAATACCACTTTAGTAGTTTAGGATTAGGAGTAGTGTTTTCCATCTTGTTTTTCTTTATTTGCATGCTTGCTTTGTTTACCTTGTTTGTGTTACTTGTTGGTTTGATTTTCTTTCTTTCTTTTATTTTGTTTACTTCTATCCTTTGCTTTCTTGTTTGTTCAATTGTTTTACACCAATAGGTTTAGTTTCGCATTAAACCATGTGTGGCTCTCTAGACAAGCAAGGTGAAGTACAAGAGGAGTTGTACAACTATCAACACTTGGTTATTTATTGTACTCTCTACTTATGAAGAGCTTGTTGTCTTCATTCAACGATACCCTGATGGAAAATATGTTCTGTTCAGAGTGAATCTTGGTGAAAACACAACGCTTGCACTTTTAACTAGTACCACCTACTCTAATCAGTTCCTTTGGGTTAACCCTTGTCAGCTCAGTCAAGTAGAGTAAGGTGAGGGGGACAACCTCAAAAAGTATTTTTAGAGGTATATATAAAATAATTCTCTGAAGTGACAACCTCTTCTGCTCTCAATAAGTCAGGATACTTCTTCCAACTTTGAAATAAATAAGTACCCATGCAGAATTCTTAGGAAAATAAGAAAAATAAAAAATGAAAAAATAAATAAGGCGGAAGAAGGGAAAGGATTCTTATGCAGAGAGGTAATGCAAGTAACTCCACCGGGGTACTAACCAGGCTCATTGGCAATGAAGCAATTCTCATGTTCCTGCCTAACTCCACCAGGATGATTAGTCAATTTAGTGTCCTAAATTGCTTTGCATAAATTATCAGTCGAGGCTCGTAAGCTGATGAAGTGTAGTGCACTATGTGTGCTAGTTAACCCTTCTTACTTCATTGTTTTGTATTTTATATTGTTTTGGGGGTTTTTGCTCTTTGATTCCTAATGATGTACAATTTGAACTATTAGAAACTAAATCTAAATTTCCTAAAGGTGAACCAAGAGCTTAAAACTAGTCAAAATCTAAGTTAAAAGAAGGAAAAACAGAGCATCTGTCCTATCTTCTCATCTAATCCTATTTCATGAATAATTCTTAAAACTAGAAGGTAAATTTGTAAGTCATGCTGGAATAAATATAGAGAATGAAATTAACTGAAGTACTTCTAGTTACTCTAACCTTCAATTTTGAAAGATAACCTCCTTGAGATGAAATTCAAGCAACTTCTGTACTTCATGATCTAGTAAAAACTAAATAAAAAAATGTAGAAGGTAACTAACTAGTTTCAACTATTATGTAAAGTGAATGCTCAACCATTTAGTTTAAGATGGATATCAACTTGAAATGGTGACCCAAATCATTCATTAATACAGTGGATTGACAACCTAAACTAAGAAACAAATAACAAAAACATTGAGTAAGCTAATCAACAGTGCATCCTCATTACTTTCAATCTTACTCTATTTAGAAACAAATTCGTTTCCTTTATGAAATGAATTGGGGAAACAAGATTGCACAGTTGAATTATAACATTATGCTACTGATTAAAACTAAAGAAATCAAATTACAAGAAATACTAAGTTATAAACACTGCTAAAAGTAATTGTGGAATTTAAAACTGAACACAAAGAAGAAAACAATTGAGAAGAAAACCTCCTTTAGCACAGGGGCCCTCTGCAACTGACTAGGTTGAGTTGCTACCTTAATTCAAAATGCTCCTTCAAAATATCATCATTCAACACATGGATTTGTATTATAAAATAGGAACAAAAGTCCAAAATTACAGAGTTGATAAGTTTAAACTTAATACATCAAAAAATTCGAACTATGTCCAGTTCTGTTCAACTGGTATTTAGAAGAAAATATTCATAACTATTTTTTGAGGAAAATTAGCTACAGGTGGTCTACATGTATTACAACCAGTTTGCATAAATGTTTGATCAGCTACAGGTGACTTGAATTCAAACAAGGTGGTTGCATAGAACGGTTGACAAAGGTGGCTGATCTGAGTTAATGCTTCAACAGATCTGTTGGATTTATTAATGAACCGTGAAAGGGTAGACAAAGAGTCATATTGCTTCTGGGTTTCATATGTTTGATTCCACTTTTGACTGTGGTCTTGAGCTAGCTTTTTTATCGATCTGGGCTGGGTGAATAGGATAAGATCCATGTCGAGACAATTCCAGAGATGCCCATGTGGCTAGTTTCTTCGTTTGACACTTGTAACCTATTCAACCATGGAAGTAGCTACGAAACACACAGTTAGCTACAGAATAGGCTGCATTGCATAGCTAATTTGCAAAAAATTATTTCAAATAGAAAAAGCATAAAAGTATCACATGTTAATAATTTAATGTCCTCCTTGAGACAAAATCTATCATTTATCAATCATGGGGATCTGTCTTTTATGGAAAACAAGAGAAAGAAGTGAGACAAGTTGTCAAGGAGACAGTAATTCTGAGGTTCAACATATCCCCACTACAAAATCATTGCATGTCCCCATGCAATTTTTCCAAAAATGTGAACTCTTCTTTCCTATTGCATCTACTTAGATACCTCTACTAGTACATCTAACTTTCTTCTCTTTCTCCTCTTTGAAGTGATTGCCATCCTAGGTTTCTTCATGAGAAGTCTGTATTTAATGTTGATGACTGTTTTGTTCAAGTTTATGTTCTTCCTCTTCAACTTCTTATTCTTCTTGTACCATAGCCCTAGGTGCAGTATTGTATTATGATGAATGGATTTATCCAATTTTCTTTGTTCCTTCAAGGTTTCATTTTCTTTCTTGATATGCATGCTCAATGTCACTAACTCATAGATTTCCTATTTGAGAGAATCAGTTAGAGGTTCTTGTGGATTGAAATGTTGTTTTGGATTGGTTGAGGATCCTAGATCCATTGAGGGACTTTTCTTTTCCAATGATTCTATGTAATCATAAATTTGTTGTTGTACTAGGTTTATTATTGGGGATCCTCTGCTGGGGCTACCTTCAAAATACTGTTTAGGACAGTTTTGAGGACTGTATGTAAATGGAAAATTATTAGGAGATGGTACTGGGGTTTCTTCTTCTACATTTATGAACTCTGTTCCCTTTGATGATACCTTCTTTACCATACCTCGGAGCCTAGAGATCCTTGTAAGTTGTAGGGGGTTTATGTTCTCCTCCTTTGTACCTTTTTTCTCCTTTCCTATCTTTTCCTTCCTCTTGATTTGTTTCCTAATCTCTTTCAATTTTTCAAAGATTAGTTGTTCATCATCTTGTTGTAATGAAGATTCAAGTTTGTTCTGAGTAATTCAACCAACTTTCTTTTTTATCTTTCCCTTTTGGTTGATCTGCTCCGTGATCTCTGTCTCAGAGACTGTCTCTTGATCATTTTTCTGTGTGGAGGACTCAGGTTTGCTTTGAATGGTCATACTAGTATTTTTCCTCTTACTCCTTTTGACATTACCCTCTTTAGGTGACTTTGGTGCCTCTTGGAAATAATTTCTTATCAAGAATTTTTCCCAAGTATCTCCTATTCTTTTCAGATAAAACTCAACCAGTATTTTCACCAAGCCATGATGGTACATAGTCGTGTCTATGAATTCTATTTTCTTCTGTACATTTGAAGCCACTCTCCTTGGATTGTTTAGAAGGAAGGAAGGAAGTTTGATGTTTCCATTTTCTAGAAAGTTCATCATTCAATGTATATGATAAACATACATGCATCTGAATCTTCCCTCACGGGTAATAAATTTTCATAATATCAAAAGCATGCTTCTCCATTTATTTTTAAGTGCTGAAATAGGAATTCCTTTTCTAAACACAGTGACATCCATACCTGGGTTCCTGAGGATTACCCTCCATAATTCACTGTGAAATCATTTGTTTTTGAACCATCTCTCACCAAGTCTTGGCAGTTTTGTAGCCTCTGCTATGTAAGATTTTGCTACTGCAAACTTAATGTCTCCAATGTCTACTTTTGTACCATCGAATGATCTAGAAAAGGATTTTGTGATCTCCTTGTGATATCCATCAATTTTTTCAATGAAATTGAGCCATCCAACCTTCTGCAACATCTCCTTGAGTTTTGGGTACCCTTCCATAAACTTTGCCCCTACGGACTCTGCCTTAACAATGAGTCCCATGGTCTCTGTTTCATAGAATTTTTTAACCTTCAGAATTACTCTTCTGGTCTGTGAAATGGATTAACTATGGGTATGGTGAAAAATAACTATGGGTTTGCATGGAATAAGTAGATGGTGAGGGTTTAGAGAGACTTGAATATGTTGGTCACATCGTAGTTTTGATCGTTAACAGATGGAGTTATTAGAGACTATTTAAGTACAAAGTATGGAGAATGTAGCGGAGGTGTGGTATGATGAAATCATTTTAGAACATTTGGTGTCAAATGTGGAATATGTGGCGGCGATGTGGTATCATGAAGTGGCAATCAAATCAAATGATGACTTGTTAAGGAGACAGATGAACATTCATATTATACGTAACTTTTATGCTTGTAACTTGTTGTCTGAAATAAATTTTGCATTTTCACTTTAGAACTTAACCTTTTGCTTGATAATTCTTTTGGTGTTGATCCATAGGTACTTTGAGCATGGTTGATCTCAAAAACTTGATTCTTCAATTTCCTTGTATTCATGATTTATTTGTGAGCTGTGCAATTGTGCTAGAGCTGATAAGCAAGTTGTAGTTGACTTGTTTATTAATCCTTTTCTAAGGTCTCCTCCATCTCACAATGCATTAGTACTTCCCAAGG
>APFE030275491.1:0-19822 GCA_000404065.3 Pinus taeda
ATTTCTTTATTTTTATTTTAAAAATTAAAGCTTAAAGTTAGACAAAAGAGGAAATTTATATTTTTATTGTGGTAAATTTCTTCAACAAAATAAAAACTGCAAATTTCTTTAATTTTAATGTATTTATTAGACTATATCAATGTTGGTGAGTAGTTGATTTCAACTTTATTAAGATGGAGAAAAGGACTGAGTTGCTTGTATTAGCGTGACTTTATTAAAATATGTAGGTTGAATTGACATAAGTGGAGGGAAATACATGTATCTATTTGACATAAACAAAATAGATGAGTAAGAAATTTGGAGGAAATTTCTTCAATAAAGAGAATTTTTATGGGATTGAAATATTTTTATTATACTTTATCTATTCTTGTGAGGGGTCCATATTAACATGATTTTATTGAAATAAATGTATTGATGAGACATAAGTGGGGCATAGGGGCCAAGAAATTTGGGAGAAACTTCTTTAGCAAAGTGAAAATTGCATTTTCCTCCAACTTTCATGGTTTTATTAGACTACATAATACTTATTAGTTAATCATATTGATTTGACAATAT
The DNA here is from genome assembly GCA_000404065.3 of Pinus taeda. NCBI lineage: Eukaryota > Viridiplantae > Streptophyta > Pinopsida > Pinales > Pinaceae > Pinus > Pinus taeda. Next base: position 556 of record APFE030275491.1, read on the forward strand.
TAAGATGAAGAAAGGGAAAGATTCTCTCATATTATTAAAATCACTGTATTAAATTGACATACGTGATGAGAAATAAGTATATTGATTTGATAGTGATGAGAAATACGTATATTGATTTGATATAAATGAAGCATAAAGATAAGAAATTTGGGGATAATTTATTTAATAAAAAGAAAATTGGATTTTTTTTAGAGTTTAATATTTGTATTAATCTTTATCAATGCTTTTGAGGGACTCATATTGACTTCTTTTTATTAAAATAAATATATTGACTTGACATGAGTAGAAGAAAACAAATAAGTATAGATATTTTATTTTTTATTTTTGTTATAAAAATAAATATTAGAGATTTCATTTCCACTAAATTATTGTTATTACTTTTTAAATATTAATCTCCCTTAACTTATGTTAAAGATGAAATATTACATGTTTAATGATTATTACAACATTTTATTTATTTTATATTAAAGAATAAAAATATCAAAACCATTCCATTTTAATTATATATATTTAATTATGTCCACAGGGTCTTGGATATATAGTGATTGGGTTCTCTCTTAAGGCACTCCTTGATGTGAAGTCACCGATTTCCCACATCTAGGTGATATATTGAACACAATAAAGATATAATCGTGTCAACCTTACCAAACATATCAGCAATGTTATAGCTAACGGCTAACCCACAAGAAGCCTCACAATGTCTTTCAAGGCGTCGCTAACCCACTTGGAGTTGCCCATAAATCAAAAAAATCTCTGAGTATCCATCTATCATAACATTCTGCAGCGAATATTCATGTCAAAAAATTGTCAACAATCCATGTAACGAATATTCATATCAAAAAACTGTCAACAATTGATGTAACGAGATCTAAAATTCTATAAAGAATGGTTTTGCTTCTATTAAAATGTTACCCAATATAGTTGTGATAAATATAGATATAATTGTCAAATCTATAAATAATGCTTTTGTTTCTATTGAATATTTTTGGAAAATTCATTTTTGAAGAAGGGATTGATGTTGTCAAAGATGTGTTGAGAAATGTGGCAATTGGTGTCTTGTCTGGTCTGGTTTTCGATGAGAATTGGGTATGTTGTTATTGTCATGAGGAAAGGGAGCAATGTCGAACGATCACCACTGGTTCGAGTCCAAGGCCGATGTAGGAGCCTCTAAGGAGAAGCAAATTATTTCTATGAGAACAGATGAGGATGAAAAGGAAAGTAGGATTAGTGATGATTTAGACGCTAAATTTAAAGACCTGAAAATGCAGTAGCATGAAGATGAATAGTTTGGGAACATACATTTATTATAGTTAAGACAGTTCTTGGTTGTCATTTTAAGAAGGCCTTTTAGTGACTCCATGCAAGTGTCTTTCCATTTAAACTATTAAAAGTGAAGAATATCAAGGTCCAAAGTTTCAAGATTTTAATGCGATTGGCCAAGTATTGTTTATGAAGAATTATGAGTGTGAAAATAAGCTTCAACAACTAAAGCTTTGGTCTTGGTGTTGCCTTTCTTGTAGAGAGAATATTGATGGGGTTCAGAAACATCTAAAAGATGTAGATCTTGCAGATTTCATTACAGGAAGGTCTAAGGTGAGGCTCTTAAGGTTATGTCCATATTTGAATGTGTTTTACAAGGGAGTGAGTTGAGATCCTTGAATGTATCTAACAATGTGTTAGGTGAGAAGGGTCTTCAGGGTTTTGGGTCTTTTCTAAATTCTCAAAAAGTCTTGGAAGAACTATATTTCATGAATAATAGTATGATTCTTTAGGGATGCTCATAGAGCTATTTGTGAACTTCTTCTTTTGGTTGAAAAGCTCAAGATTTTGCATTTCCATAACAATATAACTAGAGATGAAGGAGGAGAGACCCTTTCCCAACTTGTTAGAAATTCCTTTGTATTGGAGGATTGTAAATGCTCATACACCAGAGTATGTACTCAAGGTGTTATTTCTTTAGCAAGACACACAATTTGAAAAAAGTGGATTTGATGGATAACAAGTTTTGTCAAAATGTTTGATTGTGTTCTAGTTAGAGTATTTATGAATTTATCATCATATCTCATGATAATTGCTTTAGAGTTATTTAATTTAATTAAGCTTATTTGGCAAAAGTGAAGGGTGATTTACTAGCATCTCATATTTTATGCTAAGAATCTATATCTACATGCAATATTACTTTTGTTATTTGAGTTTATGTGCTCTTCTACATCAACCAGATATTCCTCATTTGAGAATGATAAAGCTCTGTTAAAATAATAAGTTCATTGAATTCTCAAAAGAGTTTGCAGAAGATATAGTATTTTTGAAATTAAAAAAATTCAGCATATCTTTATTTTCTCATTTAGAAAGTTCCCCATGGTCCACGATAAAGCAAATGCCAATTTTAAATTCTTTTGATACGAAATTATGTCCTTTGCAGAAGAATAAGTCCAAGGGTAAAAAAGACTACATAGTCTTGAAAATGTATATGTGGTTATAAGAGACACTTAACATAACATCTGAAATGACAATTCATGACCACTATTTATCTGCAGTGAGGATGGATCACTGCAATCATTACAGCTGAGTTGGTGAAATATTAATTTTATTTTAATTAATATTCACTTATTTATTATACTGTGGATATTTATTTTATTTTAATGTTACTATTATTATAATTGTGAAATACATTTTATCTTTAAATAATATTTAGTAATCACTCTTAAGTTGTGAAATATCACCAAATATTATTATTTAATTAAAATTCACCATTTTTTGTGATTTAGTTTTCTGGGGACCTTACAACTCTAAAGACAATTTAATAAATTTATAAATTTGGAAACATCCAAAACATAAAATATTTTTTTAAATATTTAAAATTCTAAAAACTTGAAACATTTTATAGATTTATATTTTTATAAATATTTATCTTGCGTTATTATTTTAAAAAACCATATAAAATCTTTATGTTCTCACATTTCTCTATATGGTATTTCAAATAGCAACCCAACATATTAAATTTTAATTTTTACCGATCAAATTTTTTTTGATTATGAATTACTTTTTTATAATTTATTATTTCATAATCTAAAATTAAAATGTATTCATATATAAATTATAAATATTAAATAAATGAGATAATATGTATCTAAAATTCACATAAAAATAAAATAAATGAGAGATTTACTAAATATAAAAATGTTATATATAATTATTGTTAAAATATAGATAGAGTATATATATTATATATATTATATATTAATATGATATTTTATATATTTAATTAGAAATTAGATAATCTTTAAGAATGATTTTATGAATATATAATTAAAAATGATGAGCTTTGGGTGGAGAGATAAAGGTTGGAATTAAAACTCTACATTTTTAAATGTATATTTTCATCTTCATCCTATTAAATGGGTTGACAATGATACATGCAAATGTGCATTTTGAAATATAAGTTTTTATTCCCCACTTTAATGATATATAATCAAATCTGGTGAGAATGAGGATGTGTGGTGATATTGTGCAATTGAAACCATTCATATTAAAATGCATAGTTCCATTACCCCATCCACCATAGTATATAATTACATAATATGAACATGGGGTGGGAGTGAAACTATAAGTGGAGATAGTGTAGGAAAATGTGCATTTGAAACTATGGGTGGTGGTGGAGATAGTGTAGGAAATTGTACATTTGAAACTATGGGTGGTGTGGAGGGTGAAACTGTACATTTTATTGTGTATGGGGGTGAAGGGAAAAATTATGCATTTCACAGTGGTGAGGGTTGGGGATAGAACTGTGCATTTGTTCACCACTAAAAAGCACATCTTTACCCCCCATCCATAGTGAATAAAAGTGCACAATTTCACTTCCCACCCCTACCCATAAAGAAATACACAATTTCACCACTTAAAGGCCACCCACAATCAAATACATAATTTTTCCACCCACCACCATCCATTAAAATGCATAGGTTTAGCCCCCAGCCTCACCCATAATAAAATGTGAAGTTTCACTCTCAATCCCCAATTATAACTATGAGTGGCAACGTGAGTTGAAACTATGTATTTTATTGGATGTGGGTGGAAGTGGAGGTGACACTATGGGTGCACAATTTATAAATGATGGGAATTATATAATTTTTTGTTTGAAACATTACCATTTATTGTTTTAGTTGATTTATTAATTTGAATGTAATAAGTAATTTTTTACCACTACGTTCAAAGCATGGAGAAGTAAAGTTATAGTCTAAATAAAGATATGAAGTTTAAGTCAATCTATATGAACTTTAAGTTAATGTGTAGATAATAATTTCATATTATTTTTTAAGGTGATATATTCATTTTGAATTAGTTTAAGTCAACAAGATGATCCCAATCCTTAAGCAATAACCAAATCAATTGGTTAATTTTTCTAATATGTTTTCATTAATCTAGAATGTTTTGCAAGCCATTAGTTTGATTGCCTTGGGGTCAAGTGCACCGAGTCTACATTACTTGCTTTATATTGGATACCATCTTTGAATCAGGGGGAAGTGCTCAAAATGAGAATCAATAACAACATTGAAAACACCCTTGAAGGGCCCTCAAGTGTAAAAACAAACATGGAAGCCTAGGTTAAATTTTAATCCCTAAACTTAGTAACTACGTGGTTAGATTAACTAATTAGATGGTCAACAAAGTCCTTCCCTTGAAGGATACTAATCATATAGTTTTGTGTGTGTATAAATTGTATTTTGTACATTAAATCAATAATTATTTGCCTTGCATTGTTTAATTAAATTACTATCCTAACGTTGAAATTTTAGCACATAAATGAACTAGAAATGCATGAAATATCATAATAATTATCAATTATTTAAAATAAATTCTAATTTTTTTTTTAAGAAAATAAGATGGAAAATACATAATGATAGTTTGAATATAAAATAAGATGCAAAAATAGATTCTATGTGTAGAAGCAAACCAAATTTTAAAATGAATAATTAAATTTTTGAATATATTCATAAACCCCATGAACTATAAGTATATGGAAATTAATCATAATTAGTAAATAAGTCTTGAATATGTAAAATAATTGAACATGAAAAACAAATACTGAAACATGCTTGTAAACTAATAAAAGTGGATGGGAAAGAAAAATAATATTCATATAGAAAGACAACTTCAGGTATGCTCTAAGAAGGATTTATTCATTGATAGACATTTATGTGCAACCCAAGTTAACCCAAATCGTTTACTAATTACCCTGACTTCATATAAGCATGATTTTTTGAAGATTGTACGTTGTTCAAAACAATTTAAATTTAGTTTGTATGAAACACTAGATCTTCAAAGCCTTTACTGGCTCGACACTTAGATGTCTAAAGGGTTTCTACGATTATAGAAGTGGTAGTCATTGAGACATTCCAAAGAAATACATATATGAAGAAAATACACAAAAAATTAAATGTCGAGGGAAGCACCTTTGCTTCCACCCTAATGTTGGACCTTAGATTGTAGCTTGCTTATAATTGCTAGTAAAAATGCACTAATAATGAACATAGATATAACATAGTATAAAAACCAAAACTATATCGACCCTCTCTTTTCTCCTCCTATTGCTTATGTTATTTTCCTTTGTTTCTAAAAATGGTGGGAGGGTAGTTGAACAACTGTAATTATGACCTCTTGTATCTATGCTAGAAATTACTTTTTTGGACATTTTTATTTTAAATTTGTAAGAAGATAGAATTTTGAAGATCATATAGGCTAAAACAACTAAGGTTGTAGGTCAACTAAGACCTTCAACTCAATTAATGTTCACATGAAAATAGATTTGATGATGAATATATTACTATAAATTCAATTTAAATAAAATTGACCTCTCAATAGCGAGGTACTTTAATGACGAGCGTTGAGGCTCATCAATAGGTAAACTATATGGGTCACAATGCCACTCTCCAGCTTATTAAAATTGACTTTTCACACATTTTTTACATATTTTGTTATATTTTTCATAGTGAGAATGGTGAAGGTGAGTTACTATGTCATGTGGCCTAATATGTATTAAATGCAGGAATTGGAGCGGTTTTGGGTTGACTTAAGCACAGGAACTCAAAGTGGGAAAGAAAGAGAGACTTTAGGAATTTGCTCTCCCTCATTAACTCCTCAAATCATTTAAATATTCCTCCATCATATCTCATCAGCTTAGAGTTACTAGCAGCCAAGCAAGCCAAGTCCATTGGCAACCAAGCCAGTGACATTTAAGAAAGAGTCATTCTCGAGTTACGGAGCCAAGTCTCCCTATTTTCTAGGGAGTTGTTGGGAGCTCCAATTTTCTATAAATAAGAGTGTCAAGGGACTCATTCAGGTTCAATTTTTTGTTGTAGCCAAGAGGCCATTTTGGGCAAAAACATTTTGACTATTATTGTTATTTTGTATTTGAAATTTTGATGATAATGAGAAATTCTACCTTGACCCAACATTGAGTTGACTCAAAGGGCTGAAGCTCTTGGGTTAAAATGATAGTTAGTTGTTGAAGTTTATATATGTTTTGTTTATCTTAAAAAGTATCTGAATTATTTCTTAACCTATTTTCCATTAGTTTGAAGAGGTAGATCAGTGTTGTAGTAGTGAAGGAAAGTACTTCAAAAAATATAGTGACATTGGCCTCTATCTCATCTCTCTCATGGGATCATGATTAGAGGGCCCCACTCTCACAACCCCAAAAACAGAGTTTGTCTTTTGGTCATTGCATAACTTAGGGTTCATTCTTAGCTAGATCAATGTTTATGATTTCTTGGAGCACCTGTCATTTTTATCTTGTTTCCTTAAATTTTATGTAGCTTAGAAGGCATTCCATTTCATAGATCTAGTCCTTAACAATAGATAGATAAGCTTTCTCAACTTCAATTCCTCTTTTTCCATGTTGACATGTAGTGATCCATAAATGAAAATAAAAATAGGTTTTGTTGCAGGGATTATTGATCTACATGGAGGAACTCATCCAACCAGATTCACCTAGGTACTCTCCACCTTCAATTAAGGCATACCAACCCATAATCCGAACCTCTATTTTTCTGCCACCATGAGCAAGACACCTTACGCAAATCCAACCTCCTTGGAGTGTTGGGCTTAGTATTGGGTAATGTGCACCTTCCGTACACCTTCTATCACCATCATACATCTCTCTAGCACCTCATCTCACTTTTCTTCCCCCCTTATCCCTTCAGCTAACTTCCTGAAGTAAACCGGGACATCCTATAGTAGCTATAAGATCTCATGTAGGATGTTGTTTGACCCTGTTCTAACCAAAGATGGTAGTATAAGAGCAGGTTAGGCCCTCATATTTGATTCCATGCTTATGAGTGGCACCTAAGATCAGCTTTCCCATGCCTTCTCCCTGTGCAAGATCGGACATAATAGCATAGCATTTACATTTCTGAATTTAGAAATTAAAAGATTCTTTTTCTACAAATGTAAAATGAGATAGCTAGTGCATGTATGTATGAGTCCTAGAATTATAGAACAACTTTCCATTTCCAAATGGTCCTAATAGCTAGAGGATAAATTGCAAGGTTAGCATAGTTATTTTCTGTAAGTAATTTGTGTCATTTCCTAGCTAGATGATTTATGGCATTTCATAGCATTTACCATTCAGTAAATTTCATTTCCTAAATAGGTAAGCATTTAATTTCTTGCATTACAACTAGATTTACATTCACTATTAGTAGTCAGATTCCTTCTAGTCAATAGAACCGGTCTGCAACCCTAGTGGTCTAGCACCCCAGTTGAGAAGTGATATGAGTAAAATGTTGCATCTATTGTGTATATAGCACTATCACCTTCAATTTTTTATGAAACCCACGTTGATAAAGTAAAGTTGGTAGCCCTAGGAGTTACAACATCCTTGCTGCAATAGTGAGGCTCATCACTTTTTGGCATCGTTGTCGGGGAGGTGTCTAGGTAGATGTAATTTCTGCTTTTATTTCTAATTTGCATTCAGTAGGTAGATGTTATTTTTCTTTCCTTTCTATTTTGCAATTAATTCTGAAAACACACATAAAGGGAAAAAATTACTTTCATGTCTCGTAGGAGTAGAGATAGTTTAGGGAAATTCTTGCTAAATACCCCCACACCATTAAATAGTCAACCTTCCCTCTTCTTTGACGACTGTCAACTTCCCTCTTTGACTACAAGGGACCTAGAGGATCCATTAGGTGAACAACCATAGATCTGGAAGTGCCTATTGGGGAAGAAGAAGAAGAAACCATTCCACATACTTACACCATGGCTGAAAACAAAAATAGGACTTGAAACAGAAATGAACGTGTTTTTCCCATTACAGAGACTAATGGAGATGCTAGGATGAAAAACATAAGCCCCTATTCCCTTCCTCACTTCCATGAGTTAACCTCAGAATACCCTGATTCCTTTTTTTTTTAGTTTGTTGTCATCTACAGAACTTATGATTATACCTCTAATGACCAGAAGTTGAAGTTGTTCCCAGCCACCCTTAAGGATGCAACCTTATGTTGGTTCATGGGTTTCCCTGGGGACAATATCACTACCTGGGCTCAAATGCAGTAATCCTTCAATGAAAAGTATAGGGACTACTATAGGTCCAAGGACACCAAATAGGAAATCTTTATAATGACCTTGGGACATGATTAATCCTTGGAAGATTATGAGGAAAGATTCTAGCTCAATTACAAAATGGCTAGATGCACCCTTGATCCTGAATCAATTAAGTTAGTCATTCTTAGAGGGAGCAAGGAAGATACCCTAGAAACCCTAAACATGAATACTGTAGGGCTTTGTTGGTTGGCGCAACTAACTCTGAACCTGGGTCAAGACCCCCTAAGTGAACAACTAGAGTGCATACAAAGGCATGCGGATGAGTTGCAACACAAGGTCCTAACTCTTGCGGTGGAGTACAAGCTATGACAAGCATACTTGGTCTAAGAGTTATAAATTAATGTTCCATATCTCTCTATTACAATATTGGTTGATTGGAAATGTTTTATTTTCTTAATATTAATGTAAATTGTATTTTGTTGAGAACACATTATCCTTATAATAGGAAGAGTGATATGGAAAGTGAAAAGTCATTAAAGGTAGATGAAATGTCATGGAAGGTGAAAGGTCACCTTATCTTCCATAAATAAACCATCATAGCTAGATGTATGGAACAACTGTTGCACTTTCCACCAAGATTCTCATTCAGAGAAGATGTGCCCATAATGGGTACATAATATTAACTTTATGGTGAATAAAGTGCCTGATGATAAGATATTTGGAGGTGAAGATGAGCAAGCGGAATATGAAGAAGAAGAAGCATCTTCTTCTCAAGACAATTCTAATTCATTTGTGATAACATTTGAAGTTGTTAGAGATGGTGAGGTTCAATCTATTCAAGAAGCCCTAGTTGGGGAAACTCATCCTAAACCTCCAAAGACTTATAATTTGAAGAGTAAAGGATCGTAGTTGAACCCATCTTAGAAGCCAAGAAAAAGACATTGTTAAGAAGGATTTTTCCCCTGAATAACCTTTTCCAACCCTTAATTTCTAAATCTTCAATTGGGTATCCCTAGAATAATATGTTAGAAAACACCAGAAGTAATTATAACACTCTCAAAGTTGTTTCCTTGAAGTTGTTATCAAGCCTTATCAACCACCTAATTCTATTCAACCATCTAAGGAGGATATTGTATCTTCTGATATTGGATACAACATTATTGAAGATATGAAGAAGACTTGGGAAAATATATCACTCTATGAATTAGCCAAGTTTCCCATGAAGAGGGAATTGATCATCAATACCTTTGCTCCCATCTCTTCCACTAGTAAAGATATTATTTCTCCCATGGATACATTTGTTGATCAGTCTAAATCATTGATAAATCTTGAATCCATTGTCAATGCTGCAAATGCTAATTCTTGGTCTTTAAATCATGATTTTGTATTGACTTTTGAGTTCTTTAATTATCATGTGCATAACTATATTGTTGATTATGATGCTTCCACCAACATCATGCCTTTATCGGTTTGCAACAAGCTTAATGTTGAATTAGAAAAGACAAACATGAAAATAATTCAACTTGACAAATCCCAAGTTAAATTTGTTGGAGAGTTGTGTTGGTGTTCATATATGAACTATAGAATTCACCATTTTCCACATTAGTTGTCAACCCAAGCCTCATCTGATTGTTTCAAGGCTACCATGCAAAGTATGTAGGCCATAGTTTCCCTACCCATCATTGAGAATTCAATCAACAATATAACAATGTGTAACAACAGGCAATAACAGTGACATCAATCAGAGTAACACTAAATTAAGGTTCACAAAAACAAAAACTTAATGACCCATTACAACGATAAAGAAATAATCATAACAGAAATAAATCTACACACACCACTAATCCAACAACCCCTGATTAGGAGAGTGGGCCCAACTCTCTGATTAGGGTTGTAGCAAAATATCGAAGACTAGTTAATACTTCAAAAGATCAAGATTGCATTAATCAAAAGGAAAATAAAGAACTCTATTGTTACATTTAGAACTCTCGTGTCTCTCTCCCTCTATCTCCCTAGCTATATTTTCTACCTCTGTAATCTTACTTATACATTTCAATATGACAAGAATAGTATCAGATTTCCCATAGATTATAGTAGTTGTATGCCTACAAATACACAACAATCGTTTGAGGCAGAAACAAAATACAAAGATAGAAAATGGATTGTTCCAACAAGCTCTCATCAGTTGAGCATCATTATAGACAACATCCTAGGATTAGCATTTCCAACTCACCAATAACCATATGCTGAATTGTGTCCTACTGATCATCATCCTCTCGAATCTGCAAAGAAACATGAGTTAGAAAGTCACATAAGTAATGCTCCCCTAGGACTACACTTCATCGATTAATATTTCACAAATACATGAGAAATAGATATACCTTCATTGCTTGAGATACAAATTAACCTCTCAAAGACATGAAATAGGTGAAGGAAAGGTATAAAAAGGTGGATAAAAAGTAGGAAAATTTAGCAACCAACATCTCCCCCCAACTCGCTCTTCTACATGTTCTCATGCAACTCACTTTCTGCGCAGTTCTGGGTTGGAACCATTGTGGTTGGTATGAAGTTGTGCAAGGTCGTATCTTGCATCCATATCCATCCCAGAAATTTTGAAACCACCAGTACAAATGACATCCTTCCACCAGTATTTTGTTGTCACATAAGCTGGTGTGTACTACTCAAAAGGCAGCCAAATAATGGGAAACTTAAATCTCAAACCTATCCACCAGGTCCCATAGTGTCAGATGCACGCCATATATCATAGGATTCACTCTAAAGCCCGAGCAAAATTAGGGGCTCCAAAAGGTTCACGCACCCACACTGTTGATGATGATGACATCCATCATTTCTAACAGGTGTCCTAGGATTCCTCCTGACAAGTAAGGATCTGCCTCATACACATGTCAAGACACCATTTATGTGTTGTCAACATCTGGTCCTTTCATCCTTCTAGCTACATAAATGTTTGATTTATGTTATAAATATCAAATGATTGACAATGTTCCATTGGGATCACAAGTGGCTGATTTTCTTTATTTTCTTGAAATGTCTTGAAGGATTTATTCCATTTAACCTAATTAATCATGAAGGAAGTAAATTCTCTTAGTGAATGTCTCCCACACATAGTACTGGATTAAAAAACTGATCATTCTCTAGGATGTAATTATGCATATAAAGTTTGCACATCAAGTGTTGGTTTAGTAGATTGTGAGCTCTTAGGATCCGCAGGAACTGCATAGGGTCTTTTACATTGTGGCTAATTTCCTGGTGGGTACTTTATAGACACAGAAACATATATTTCTTATGAAGAAACAAAACATAGAAATTAGTAGGAGGTCAGCACTCCATTACCTGCTGTGTTAGGGCGAAAATTTCATCCTTGTCATCCTTAAGTAGCTGAACTTTCCCTTTAATTCTTCAATCTTTTTCTGTTGTTTTTTTTGTTTCTTCTTATATTTTTCTATCTAGGTGACGTGATCAGCCACCACTTTTGTGCTTTTTCCTGAATTCTTTTCACTTCTTTCTAGTGATCTTCCAAAGAGATAGATCCATGAGAAGAAGTGGTTCTCCATTTTTGAATTTTTGTAGTCAGCAGAAACTTCTAAGACTCAATCAAATAAAAAAATGACTCAGTCTGTGCAACTGTTGAGATCGTCGACCTTTCTCAGTTTTTACTACTACCGAAGTTGTTTCAGCTCTGGGAGTCGCAATAGCTTGACTAATGTTCCTCTTTTTCCTTCTCACCCATCTCTGCAAGAATAATACTTTTCGTCGATAGGGGCCTTCCTTTTTGCACATATTTCAAATAATTCATATTTAATAATGACCTCCTCCCAATGTCTCACAGCTGGTGTTGGGTTTAGCAGATTGACATCAACGAAATCATTATTCGGTTCCTATTTCACCCTTATTTCTTCCACTTATTCAACTTGAGGAGAGGATTCAATGCCTTCTTCTACAGTTCATGATACCTCCACATTTCCTACAAATGGATCAAAAGCCACTGTAGGCTCCTGAAGGGTAGTATCATCAACATTTTCTTCCTCTAGCTATTATGTTGCCCTGTTTTCTCCTTCCACTTTCTCAAGAATTGATTTTGACCCTTGTGGGTCAATGCCAACATCCATGTTTCTTTCCAATTGCTCGAGGGTTGACACTTGTTCTTGTGGAGCAGTGTCAACAATACCCCTTTCTTAAATTCGCTCACCAGTTGACATTGTTTCTTGTGTAATAGTGTCAACAATAATTTCTTCAATCTGTGCATTAGTAGACACTGGTTCTTGTGTAAGAATGTTGACAATAATTTCTTCAGTTTTCTCACTAGTCAACACTAGTTCTTGTGTAATAGTGTCAATGGTATTTTCCCCTCCCATTGGCTCAACAATTGACACTGGTTCTTGTGGATCAGTGTCAACACGGGTGCTTTCTCCTGCAAGTGCTCCTGCAAACTTTAATACCGAAGGAGAGATTCTTTCTCTTACTGTGTAGATAGGAGAGCCAAATTTCCTTGCCCCTTTTGGCAGGGAAGTGGGGAGTAGAGAACAAGGAGTAACCTCCTCAATTTCAATTATTTCAATGCCTTCTGTCTCAGTTTCTCAAATTCCATCTCTATCCCTCGTATTGGCTAGTTTTTCTTTCATTTCTTCCTCCCTTCCTTCCTTTGCCTCTTTCCTCACCTGTTCCCCTATTTCCCTGAATTGTTCGACAGTTGACCTTGGTTCTTGTGGAGAAGCATCAACTGTGGCTCCTTCCTCTTCCAACAATTATTCCTCGACCCTGTTTGGCATCATAGTCGCGAGCTCCTCTTCTGATAGCTCAAAAAATTGTGGCAGGTTCTAGGGGTCTGTAGCAGGGCATGCACCACTAGCAATTTGACAAGTCCATGGTTTGTGAGGACTTAAAATACTTGGCAAGACTGACGCGCAGACCATGCCATTAATTGAAGATTGTTCCATAGGAAAAATGGAATATCTAGAGAATGCAATTGATGGAATGAAAGACATGATAAAAGCTTAAAATGATATTTAAATAGAGTAGAAAGACAACCTTCACAAGTATTGTATCACATGACAAAGTATGCAACCTTGGCCCAAGGATGTGTCAATGATTTTCGGTCATATCCTCTCCCCTTCCGAACCATGGTTTTTCCTGCCTGCAAGAACGAAATTTTTGCAAGGATTTTTTCCATGCAAACCATTTCTGTCGTCCTTATGGCAATCCACTAACAATTGAGATAATCTCTTTTGTTACAGGAATGTTCAGCTTGTGGACTTTGGAATAATTCCCTTCCAAATTCAATGCAAACTCTACTGTTATGCCTTGATTGTACCCATGCAACCTCTTAAAGTAGATGTGCCATCTGACATCCTGAAAAATATGCCATACATCTAGGTGACGCCGGACCTATATTGTATCTTCTGGCAAATGCTAAACAGCTTGACCACCCATTTTGTCAGTTAATTTGTAGAATCACTCAGAGTAGCAGCAAACTGTTGAGGAGGGTTTGTTAGCCGATAAAGTTCGCAGTGATAGGTATAACAAGGACTGCGCTAACAAGGAAATCTGGACAAGGATTATGGGAAAACCGATGGTAAATTCATGATAATTATGGTAATTAATTTGACGCATTGGAAAATACCACAAATTAATGTCGTCGTACATGATTCAAGTTTCAATGTGTGTGCATAAGTGTGCAGGGTTTGGTGGGGGTTATAGATTGATAATGATTATAGTGGTAATAATCATGGGATGTACAAGTTGACACGAGGTTTAATAACAATGATGACATGACATCATTGATGTTAAATATGATACCTTTGCTATTAAATGTGATACCTCCCCCCAACTAAGGTATGACCATCCTCGGTCATGGTTGGTCATGTCATAAGTGAAATACCAATCAAATCCATGGAGTCAGTCGGGGACGTACTTGGAAACTTAACTTGGCAAAGCATCAGCATGGGTGGGGTAACAACACCAGTAGAGTAACATTGGTGGAGTAACATTGGCAGAGTAACAACACCAATGGAGTAACAACACTAGTAGAGTAGCAACATCAGTGGAGTAACAACATTGAGAGAGTAATATCATCGACAAAGTAATAGCATCAACAAAGTATCAACACCAGTGAAGTAACAACATCGGTGGAGTAACAACACTGGTGAAGTAACAACATCGGCGGAGTAATACCACTAGCAGAGTAACATCACTGGTGGAGTAACAACACCAATGAAGTAACAACATCGACGAAGTATCAGCACCAATGTAGTAACAACACATGCAAGAAAAGAAGTGCTGATAGAGTAGCAACAACATTTTATTATTATTATTATTAAGTAAGAGGTGTAGAGGAAGAGTTCTTTGCACAAGCAATTTCAAAACCAGAACTATCAGAGAAATTCTTAATAAAGGAGTCCCTAGAAGTTGGACAATGATACAATCTGAGGTGATGTTCATTTACAAACAAAGGAGTATGTACCTCGTCGATTGTTACAAGTTTAAAAATCCCATTATCGAACACTGTGTCAACTTCATATGGTCCCATACATCTAAAGTGGAGCTTTCTTTTAAAGTCCTTGAGTTGATAGTCATAGAGTAATGCCCAATCTCCTTTTTGAAACACCTTTTTCTTGATGAATTTGTCGTGCCACTTAGTTCGTTGTTGCTGAATTGCAGTAGTATTTTGTACAACTATCAAATGAATTTCATCTAAGTCATTTAGTTTTTCCAGTCAGTGTTTCGGAGCTGTAGAAAGATCCGTCCTGAGTGTCTTAATTTGAATTCCACCAGAAACAAAGGAGATTTCCCATACACAAGCTCATATGGTGAAAATCATGTTATATTCTGCCATGTCATTATATATGCCGAAACTACTTTAGGAAGTTTTTCAACCCAGTTTCAGTGATGTTTCACTATAGTCTTTGTGAGGATATTCTCTAATACCTTATTGTATCGACTTGACCATTCCCCCAGGGATGATATTGAGAAGTCACCCTATTTTTGATTCCATACTTTTTCATGAGTACTCCTATTAGATGTGATGTGAATTGTGCCCCTCCGTCTGAAACTATCTCTCTAGGAGCTCCATACCATGCAAGGATTTCTTCAAATAAAAAGTTTAATACAACTTGTTTAGTATCCTTTGCAACAACTTTTGCTTCTACCCATTTTTTCACGTAGTCTATGTAGACAATAATGTGAACTTTCTGATGTTAAGGAGGCTTGAATGACCCAACGAAATCGATAGCCCATTTCTCAAAGGGCCCAAGAACTAGTTGAGGTTGTAGCGACATCTCATCTGCCCGACCAGGATGACCCATTCATTAACAACTATCGAACCCTCGAGCATATTTCCTAGCATCACGAAAAATAGAGGGCCAATAGTATCCCATATGCAACACCTTATGACTTGTCCTCTTATCTGCGAAATGCCCTCTGCAAGGACCATCGTGGGCATCTTTTAGAATGTCATAGATGTCATCCTCACCTACACAATGCCAAATTTTCTTATCAGGTCCCATATAGGATAGGTATTCCTCTATCCATGAGTAACAAGCGCTATGATGGATGAATTTCATCATTCCATGTATGAATAAGGATGAGGTACTTTCCTTATAACAAGATACTTAGCAAGATCTACATACCATAGGGTGTGAGTAGAAATTGCAAAAATATGTTCATCCAAAAAACTATCCTCTATAGGTGTACCTTCATCATTAGTATTCAGCCTAGACAGGAAATATGCTACCACATTATCTTTTCCTGGTTTATCTACAATGGTAATATCAAATTCTTGGATCAACAATAACCATCTTGTAACTCGTCCAGGAGTTATGGGTTTGTTCATAAGATACCTGATGGTTGAATTATTAGGGTGCACGAAAGTGGGATACCCTTTAATATAATGCCAAGATTTATTAATAGCATAAATAACAACTGAAAACTCTTTTTCAGTTACTGTATAATTAAGTTCTATAGGAGTTAAGTTCTTGCTAACATAGTAAATCACATACGGTTTCTTGTCCTCTTGTTGTCCCAATAATTCCCCTAATTTTGTATGAGACACATCTGTAGAGATATGAAATGGGCGTTTCCAGTCAGGACCACATAATATCAGAGATTTACAAACTAGTTCTTTGATTTCTAAGAAAACTGCTTCACATGCATCTATCCACACAATTCTGCATCTTTAGGTAATAATTGGAACATTGGAAATTCTATTTTAGAAAATTTCTCTATAAAACATCTATAATAGCCATAATAGCCAATAAATCTATGTACCTTCGTTGGTGCCTTTGGTGTAGGAAAATTTAAGATTACCTCAACTTTGGTAGGATCAACCTATATTCCTGCAGCTGAAAGCAGGTGCCCCAAAACTATTCATTCTTCCATCATCATATGACATTTTATTGTACTAAGAGAAACATGTGTCTCTTTGCATATTTTAAGTACTTTCTCTAAGTTCTCTAGACCTTCTTTGAAAGAATCCCTATATGGGGTAAAGTTATCCATGTATATTTCAACACTGTTACTAACTAGATCAGAAAAAATTCCCAATATTTCCCATTGAAAGATAGCAGGTGCATTACAGAGGCCAAATGGAAGGACTCGGTATGCAAAATTTCCCTAAAGGAAAGTAAAAGTAGTTTTATCCTAATCCTCAGGAGATATCTGGATTTGGTTATATCCACTAAATCCATCCAAGAAGGAGAAGAACTTCTTCTCGTCTAATGTGTCGAGGGCTTGGTCAATAAAAGGTAAGGGAAAGTTTCCTCTTTGAGTTTATTTATTCAATTCCCTATAATCAATGTAGATCCGCCACTTTCCATTTTTCTTTGGAATAATTACTAGTGGAGATACCCTTTGGCTATCTGATATTGGATAAACAAACCCAACTTCTAGTAGCTTTTGTAGTTCTTCTTTGACAATGTTCTTCAAGGCAGGATTCGTCCTTGTTTGTGGTTGTCTAATAGGTTGGAATTCATCTTTTACGTATATATGAGGGGTACATAGATTAGCAGGGATCCCTTTCATATCTGTATATTCTGAAGTGAAGGCTTCCTTCTGATCCCGAAGGACTTAAAACAATTGTTCAACCTGAGAAGGTGAGAGATTGGAATTAACATTCAGTTTTTTCTGGGGATTGATTTCTACAGGAATAATGTTATGGGGTATCATGACAAGAACGTTTTCAACTTCGGTTTTTGGTTCAATGGTTTCCTTGGTGGTGAAACTAATAGTGTTATCTCTCAGATTTTCCTAGAAGTTGTGAGAAGAGGAAAGGGATCCGAGGTAACCACAAACCAACTTTTAGATACAGAATCTAGCCAATCTGTATCCGGAGAGGGCTCTCTCTTTAAGGTTTAGCTTTGTTTTGGAAGATATTAGGCTAGTTATGAAAGCTTTGGGGTTTTGATTGTGTTTGGTTGTGAAATTCAGTAGCAGAGGGGTAGAACTAAATAGTTTAGGCCATTGGGCTAATGGAGTCAAAGAAGATGGCTCAACTAGAATTGGTTTCTCAATGAAGGATGGCTTCACAGGGCAAGATAGCTAAATAGGGAGCAAATAGACACTTGAAAAGATGGAATGGACTTAAAAGGGATGAAGGGAAATTAATAATCCTTCAACATGTTTTAAGAGAAGAGAACTTGACTGATCACAAATAAAGAGCAATTAAGAATTCTTCAATAAATGATCAAAATGAGTAAACTAAGAAACAGGAGAAATTAAGAATTCACTGCTTATGCTAGTTTAGAAGAAAACATCAAGAATAAAAATGATTGAAAACAGATTGCACTTAAGCACTTTCTGAATTATTCTTTTTCATTTTAATATTCAGATATGGAACATAATTGATATAATAAACAAGAAACAATACCACATGAGATATAAAATACTTATTTGTCCAGTGTTTGACACATGAATCCTGTGAAAAGTTCTTTGCATTAATCCTTCATCCAGCCAACCATACAAAATTTGTCTAGCAGCACTTTATTCCAAAGTAATCAGTTTTACAGCAATGTCTAAGAATCCACCCACAATACTCCGAATGAGGGAGTATTTATACAAAAAACTTTACAATAAAATATCTTATAACAAAGTGAGATATATTCTGAGATAACTAACTGTATGTTACATGAAAATAGAGACAAATAGTCTCGTAGGTAGCAGATAGAGGCAAACTGATGGTTTGTTGTTCCTATTTTTGAGTGTGCTGGAGTCAGGTCCTACATTGTGGCATCTTGTTGTCTTTGATCTAATTCTGTGTTGGGTTCTCTACTTTTCATCTCCTTACTGATACACTTTAACCTGTTCTGATACCCTTTACCTATTTGATCTTTGTTTATCCTCTTTACCATTATTTACTGTAGTAAAACCAAAATTTATTTTTTACCAAGGACAAGTTACAAAATTTCTAACATTTCTTGCCACCATTTTGGCTGTGGTATTCTAGTTTTTTGAAGTTTTCTGAGGGTTTCATCAGTTTCAGTGTACCTGGAAAAAGTAGGCTGGACTAGAAACAAATATTTTAGCTCATGCTCAACATAGAAGAGGTTCTCTAGACTGTCATAGAGAACTCTGCCTGTAGGCAGTGCCTTTGGTGCTGATGTGTTGGTTGATGAACTTGCCTGATTATTTGCATATCATTTATAACTAAAGGACTGGGTAGCCCTTTGTTCTGCAAAATACCAAATTTCTCCATAAAAGCATTAATTTC
>APFE030275492.1:0-11179 GCA_000404065.3 Pinus taeda
TACCCCATTGTTAGCACTTTGTCTAGCTCTTGTCTTGTAAGGTTTCCCTCTGTAAGGCCTGCTAGATTTTGTGGTAACAAGCACCACTTCCAAAAAAGCCACATCCTAACCTTTGCATCCCTTGCCTTCTCCACAATTGTTCAATTAGGTTCAAACTCCTTAGGGCAAGCACAAACGAAATGAAATGGAATCACAACAACTAGTAAAGCCAAGAATTGATTTATATCTTGCTGAATCATATGATCAAAACTACATGTGTAGATCCCTATATAAACTAGTGGATAATAGTACACATGCTAGCTAAATATAGATCTCAAAGTGCTTGTGAAAGATGTTGATTTATTATGTAGCATGTATGGCATCATCTAGATAGAGCGAGTTCCTTTTTGAGCTGTCTTTGACTGTCCTTGAAGGTTCAAATTGAATTGACGGGCATGCATGCATATTTCTATTTTCGGAAGTTTGTATCATAAAAATGGAGATTTGGATACGTAGGGAGTCTGCTTGCCTCAAAAGAACCCTTGCATGCATGTGCGTAGGCCTAAATTTGTCAAAACCCAAGCTTAGGAAGTGTGCCTTGCTTGGAGAAGATTCAACTATTTTTATGATATTTGACCTCTTGATATTCTTGGCCTCTAACTTGCCCTCCTTTTTTCAACTACAAGAAGTGCCACAAAAACCTCATGTTCACGTCTTGCATGTAATTTATTTATGGAGCTGTTTATCTGATGATGTTTACCCTCCCTTGTCTTAGTTTACCATGTGTACAACCTTTATTTTGAGGACAATTTGATGGGGATATTATCTTCATGCATGGGGGTGATTAATTGTTAAAAGTAAGCATTGAACAAGAATACTCTTTGAAGAAGAGTGCCTTGATGGAGGCAACTTGCAGCTTGTTTTAATGTGAATATTGAAAGAGGGGAGTTATTCTTGACAGAGAGAAACTTATCAAGAAATATCTACCACTTGAAATAGTTATATTCTATTCTGAGTGATGTATGGATGATGTAATCATGTTAATGGAGCACATCGCACAAGAGGGAGTTAGCACACCATGTAGAGAGCTTGACTTGCAGCTTGATTTTCTCCTTGTCTTGCCTCCAGAATGCATTCCTTGGGAGATTCTTCTTTCCTTATATAAAGATGAGTTAGAGACTCTTATGCATGAGATTTGGATTCTTTCTACAGGTTTCAGGAGTTGTTCATGACCACATTTATCCATATTTTCCAAACTTTATAGTAATTCTATGACTGCAGACCAGAGATTGACTGGGCAGTTCCTAGTTTATTGCATCTATGTTTGATTTCTGGCTCACTATGCTAACATATCAAATGAGTTTTAGCTCTTAGAGCTTTTGAGGTTCTTTCCAGTATTCCAATCGTGTCCTGGGGCTTCTGTTCTTATCTTTATGCATTTGTTTTGAGTTACTCTTTTACTAAAAGCAAATATTCTCTGTTCTTTACTTCTTGTTAATGCTGGAACTTAATTAAGAAAACTAATCCCACTCTCCTCAGTTTAATATACTAGCTTTTACATTGGTCTGATGTGCTTTTGGGTGCTTTGAAAAAGCTTAGCATGTTCATACTTTTTCAAGTTTATATGTAGATTTACATGCAGAAAAATTGACATACAAACATCTTTGTGGCACCCCTTTGCGGCTGGAAAGCACCTGCCTTGATGTAAAGGAAATCCGTAGATGATGGGCCTATTTTTCCTACAATTATCACTCGAACCTGTTCACCCTTTTGGGACAGATTCATGTGATAGCACAACCTTGATGAATCCTTAAATTGGAGATTCCTTTTCAAATTTCTTCGTGTTACTAAACACATAGTTTCTTCTACAATGGTAATGCAATATATTCTTTATGGATTGGACTCCTATATATGAATGCATGATCATCATGCTTCTACCACATCCTACCAAAAGTACAGGGATTTATGTATTAGATGTCATTTTCCGTTCTTATATTATTGTTCTCCCCAACTTATAAATACATAACTGATTGTTAACAATTCATTATTTTACATGCCAGGTAATAGATAAATTGCGAGAGAGATTGGGTGGATGCAGCAAGCAACCTTACCCAGCTATGTATTCAAGCATCTTTGGGGGTATTACCACTGATCCAACAATAATGGTAATTCCTATTGATGATCACATGGTCCACCGAGGGCATGGTGTGTTTGACACTGCTATGATAATTGATGGGTAAGGTATTATGTATTCATGGTCTATTTCAAAGTTTAACAAAAACTTTTAACTTGATGATAGGCATTTTGTACTTTAGAACACCATTGCTTAAATTTGATATTTTTCTATATGATCATGCCAATGTCTCTATTCCCCTCTTAGATTTTGAATGGATATATATATGCGATAATAAATATGGTGCTAGTTTTTTTGTTTTTTATTTTATTTAAAGCCTAGTCGACTAGGTTGAGTGGTTGACTACTTTGAGCTTCATGCAGGAGGTCTTTGTTGGAAAATATGGTAGCTATGGTCGGTATTTTCATCATGAAGAGATTGAAAATTTTGAACTTTTATTTTTTCCTCCAAAATATATTTGAGTCAGTCTCCTATTATTTTAGGTCTGCTGGGCCTCCAAGAGGCACCCATTTGACCCCCTTGGAAGTCTATATAAATGAGAGGTATCCTCCTCATTTGGAACATCAACCAAAATATCTTGTTGAGCTCTGATCTAGCCAAGTTGGGAGCAGAAAGAAGAGGCCGAAATCTGAAGGAACGAAGACTTGGCAATTTGCTTGGGGTCTCTCTTGTTCTTGGTTACTGGTTTGGCTATTATCTTACTATGGTTATTAACTTATTTCTGATGTATTGGGGAATTTGGAACTCTCTCTCTCTCTCTCTCTCTCTCTCTCACAAGGAAAGAATTTTCAGGGTTTTCCCCTCGTGGGTTTTTCCTTGGCCTCAGGCCTAAATCTCTGTGTCCTTTTGTTTCATTGTCTCATGGTTACTTTACTGCTCTTTCATATTTTATGGTTGAAATTTTCTTCCGTGCAAGTGCTTAATGATATTAAAATGTTACTAATGCTAACTAATCATTGGAAGTAGTTACCTATTGAAGGAAATTACTTTTTTAGCTTGTGTGACCTAGAAAACTCAGCATAGTTGAAGAGCAGTTTGAAGGCAAGCATTCTTGTATTCATGTTCCTGGACCAAGATTCTAAAGGTTATAAAGAAGCCGAAGTCTGTGACATCTCATCTCTGTGACGTCTCTTGTAGCACAATTCGTCCGAGCACAATCCAAGACTGTTCTAGGCATTTAGATCAAGTTTAGAAAGGTGAAGAAATCTCATTGCGAGTTATCTCTGTGGTCTATTACTTGTAATGACAATTGTTTATTAAAGTGAGCATATTATGTGAGCTTCCCTACATTTGTGTCAACCAAATTTCCTGGGGGACCACTTACCAGTGGTTATGCGAGCTATTAAGGCACCCTTCCGGATCTCTTGAAGTTATTTTGCTTTCCTTAGCATAAAATTAGAATCCTGTGATAAGTTTTCTTTTAAGTCTGGAATAAAAGTCAAAGCAAAGAAAGAAGGGTCTAAACTCTCATTGAGGCAGAGAAGTCCCTCCTTGATAGCACTTACCTTTTGTGGAAATTGCAAACCCGTGTCACCTATATTTTATGGACATTTGCGAGCTATGTGGTTCCTTCTTATGTGAGTTGCCTCAGTGGCATCCTATTATCTCAAGCATGCTGAGGAAGTATGCGAAGTAGGCGAGATGTGTGGCATGAAGTATAAGCTTATCATTAATATCCATCTCTGTGATGTGATGAGCATCTTTGTAATGCGTGTTACCTATCTCTATCCTAATGCACGTAGTTTATATTTGCAAATTTGAGATTGTATACTTGTAGTTCATGTGAAGGTTGTTACTGTGAGGTATGATCAAATTCTGGGTCCGTTAAAGTCCGTTCTATGAATTATAATAAAGCAAATTTTGAGGAGGAATACTAGCTCGCTAAGGCATTCGATTTGAATCTTCTGAGGTAAGTGATCCAAACTCTGCACGATAGTTTTATTATGACATTATGTCAAGACTAAGCTAGGGAGTGCGAGCCTTTATGGAAGGTCCTGTGATCCAAGAATCTAGTTCGAGTATTTTATCTCTAAGGAAATGTATCCAGGTTAAGGTCCAAGCTCTTCTCTGTGGCTCAAGTTAGTGAAGGTGTGCCAATAATTTTTGAAGAAGATTCACTTCTATAAAAGAAGGAAAAAATTACTCTAAAGGAAGACCAAGTTTGAGCATCAAGACACGATATGGAAATTTTTGAAGCACTTTATTTTTGTGTAATCAAGACCAATTTGAGTTTGATACTTTGTTGCTATACATAAAAGAATGACGGCATTCAAAAGGAGCTAACCTGAATATTCTGGTATGTATTATTAACTTCTGTTTAGAATTATCCAAAAGTTGTTGTTTTTTTGAAGCAAAGTTTGGAAAGTGAAAGACAGAGACATAAAAAGAATGATCTCAATGTTGATGGGTTACTTTTGGAACCACATATTTGTATTTTGCTAATGAAAAGCTCTTAAATAATCAAACAAGAAGTCATATGAGTTGTAATTGCAAATAGGCAAGACCTTTGATTTTGAAGAATTCTACGATTTCCTAATTGAAAAGTCTAAAGTTTGTGAACCTTAGCTAGCATTAGAATTTGAACTAGTGTGGACATAGGGGATCATGAAGTTGAGATTTTCAACTTCTGCTAAGGAAGTTATAAAGATGTCAAAATTCCTGAGAAGTTGCATTGAAGTAAAGCTTATCACAAAAGTATGAAGGAATATGCCGTGGAAGGCTTTGTCATGTACCTTATAAGTTGGGTGTCTCTGTAAAAGACAATCAATTTGCAAGTCTGCAAAGCTTCTCTTGAGCGAAAGAGTTTGCTAAATTTGGAGATGTTGCTTGTTTCTTGAAGACCAATATATCTCAGTGAAAATTCCTCCACTCTGAAGGAACCCCTACTACAACAAATCTGAATCTACTTCACCTACTTGATTTTTAAATCACATTCATCAAGTTATTCTTCTGAATACTGAAGCAAATTACTTCTGCAACCTACACTAATTAAATATTTGATCTCATGAAACAAAAAACAGAGAAAAGAACCAGATACATAGGACACACTTATATTTGGACACAATAGTCCCCGGAAAAACCCAACACGGGAAAATCAGTGCAGCAGTTCTGAGGGTTTATTATTATGCAGGAGAAATCTCTGAACACAACTCTAGGATGCTCATCTAACAATCTTTTACAGAGAAAATACTCGTGGAAAATCTGAGTGAGTTTTACCTCACTTCACGAAGTAGAATTCCGGCTGATTCGGCACAAGGCTGGCTGATGTAGGAGCATCTAGACCTAGCCAGCAATGTGATGGTGTGGTCACATGTTGTGGCTAATGGAAGTTTGGAGGAAAAATTGGTTATTTAATTTGTATTAATTTCAAATTATGTAAGTAGTTAATTGTTGCCTAATTCTGAACAGAATTGGGAATAAAATGGCAAGTGATCCTCCCTGCGTGGAGATCAAGCCAATTAGCTATATTGATTAGTTAGAGTAGGATGTGATTTCTAAAAATATTGTGAAGTCCTTCATTTGTCGAAGGAGATGGTTAGATAGAGCATATATGTGTTTCCTTTCTTTTCTGAAAAGGGAAAGATACAGAGAGAGGATTCACGAGGGAATTGTAAGCCTACGGGAAGATTAGGAACAGAGGCCACTAATTGAAGAATCAGGCCAAAGAGGAAAGATTCAGGAGAGCAGAATAGTGTGTGGATTGTAATTGAAACAGAGTTCTTTTAATTTGTGTCATCGGCCAAGGCTAGACTCTGTAATCGTTTTATGTTGAATGAATTATATTGTGTGTGTGAGATCAATTATCGAGCCTGCGAAAACCCTCGCTGTGCTTTTGTTTCCTTTGTATGCGCCTAGTGTTTGTTCCTTTGCTTTTTTGTGTTTCACACGTAAATCACAGAAGTGATAGAAGTCGGGGCTTTTTATATAAACCTCAGTGTCTGATGCCGCTTTAATCCTGACCATTGGATCACCATATCGGGTCGCCGAAGCTTGTTTGCATAGTTTTGGTCCCGCAAGCTTAAGTTCAATTTACACTAAGATTTAGCGCAAAAACACAGTCGGATCCGAAATCCGGACTTGAAAATTTATGGACAGGGACCTATATTCTTATCGGGTCCGTAAGGCAATATCGCAGCGGCGATTTTATAAACAGTAGTGAGTTATCGGGCGGAGGAAAGACGGTAAGTGGTAATTTGGAGTGACCGCCCGATTCCATTAGTCAACTGACACGTAGCATGCGAGGAGGGAGAGAAACCGCTTTTCGGGTAGGTATCCTCCGTGTTGCTTGTCCACCCGAAGTCGTTGTAAGCTTTCCGATCCGTTAGATACAGATCTACGGTGGAGGACTATCGGGTAGGTTTGCTGGTCGGGAAAGATCTGGCCGTCAAATCGGGAACCGGATCGATGGTCCAGACCTAATCACATATCGCAGAGTATAGTGGACGGTGGACGGAGGTGCAGTGTTGGCAATGGCCGATATGCGATGTGGCGATATGCCGATAGCTATGAATCGCTGATCAGAGATTGGGGAAGTGGAGATCGGAGAGTGCGGAGGTAGGTTGGAGTAGGCAGAACCGATGATATTTATAGTGGTGGATGGATAAGTTTTGAAATCCGGTTATATGATTGGAGCGGGATTTTCCCTTTGTCCTATGTATTTCAATAAAAAGTGTTGCCAGGGGTTTTTAAGGCTTGCGATATAAAACATTTCCAATAGTGTAATGGTTCCGATAGTTCAAGTGGTCCCATTTCCTAAAGAAAAAGCACTAAGCTATGCTTCCAATATATATATGAGGGATGGAGCTTTAAAGGCTCATCAAGGGTGAATGGTTCCGATAAGGTGTTTAGGGTGTGGCAGCCATATGGTTGCATCATTTTTGGTATCAGAGCAAAGATGTCTTGCTTATGAATATTCTGATTACAAAGATATGAAAGTAGCAGCAGTTGAATGAATGGCAATGTTGGGCACAAGACTACAGCAGTAAGACTGTAGAAGAACTTTTGGGAAGTTCTTAGAGATTGTAGCAGAACCTCATTCCAGCTGAGGCTTGGAATAGATAGGGACAGAGAAGTCCTTAAGAATAGTGAGTGTAGCAACCAAAGAGAGGGAGAGAGAGAGCAAGATTGCTCAGTGCAAGTTCTAAAGAAAGAGGACTTGGAGACTAGGAAGAGGAGAAGCTTGGTGAGAAGATCAACTTAGAAGGAAGTTGATTGGTTGCAGGTGTAGGAGCTCACACAAAAGAGAAGATGGCTATGGAAAGTCATATAGAAGGTTCAGAAGAAGGCTACAAGATGAAGGAAAAGGGTGCTCAAACAATCCATAGGAAATAGATGAGTCAAGCAGAGATTGACAAGGAAATAGATGAGATAAGAGAAGAACTATGTGTTAGTAATGCTGCTAGAGGAGAATCAAAGACAAGGTTGGGTCTTGAAGAGGAAGCCAGTAAAGTGGCCTAAGTTGTAGAGAAGGCTACAACAAGAACAAGTAAAGTGGTTGATAGAAAACCTCAGAGAAGCAGAGGTAGAAATGGAAGCTTCCATTTGTAGACCAGAAGAGGGTGAAATGTTGGGTGAAGAGGATAATGAGAGGTCAGCTGAAGATCTCATGGATTGTTGGCATAGTTCACAACAATTCGAAGATATGTTGACAAGGGGAGCAGATGAGGCAATGAAGCCTTGCGTTTTTAATTCTCATAGTTTGTGTATGTTTGCAGGATATGCAGAAGATGATGGATAGTCTGGTGAAACTGTCACAAACAGGAATGAAGCTCTTGAGGTGAAGTATGATGGAGAATTCCTTTTAGAGGAAAAAGGTGTTGATTTATTGTAGCAGAAAGAGTTCATAGATGAATTTCTGTTTGGTGTAAGACAATCAGATGAAGTTGATATGGACCAGAAGTCTAATGAAAATGCCATAGAGATATTCCAAGAAGGTAAGCAAATGAATTTGTCTGATGAAATTGATGAAAGAACTTTGCAATATGATAGTGCAGAAAACATGATAACTCAGGAGGATTGCCAGGAAAAGAATGAAGCTGAGAATGGAAGTTGTGATGAACTGCTGGAGAGATTTCACATGGAATTATAATTCTTGGAGATATTGCTCAAGGAACCTGAAGGAGAAATGAAGCTTTCAGAACCTGATAAAGAAAAGGAAATGGTTACTATGCATGATAAGGATGAAATGTCTCTAACATTTATAGAGTTAAGTAAATGTTTAGACTCTTTAGTTAATGATGTGATTGTAGGTATGGAAGACAACATTAATAAATATGATGCTGGAATTAGAGAAATTGAGCAGAGATTATTTGAAGGTGAAATGGAAGATCAGGAACAACAAGGAAGTTATGTCCTCAGAGACATGAAGGAGACAGAAGAATTAATCCAGCAAGATAAAGATGGAAGGAACAAAGAAAAGGAAATGGTTACTATGCATGATAAGGATGAAATGTCTCTAACATTTATAGAGTTAAGTAAATGTTTAGACTCTTTAGTTAATGATGTGATTGTAGGTATGGAAGACAACATTAATAAATATGATGCTGGAATTAGAGAAATTGAGCAGAGATTATTTGAAGGTGAAATGGAAGATCAGGAACAACAAGGAAGTTATGTCCTCAGAGACATGAAGGAGACAGAAGAATTAATCCAGCAAGATAAAGATGGAAGGAACCAAGAAAAGGAAATGGTTACTATGCATGATAAGGATGAAATGTCTCTAACATTTATAGAGTTAAGTAAATGTTTAGACTCTTTAGTTAATGATGTGACTGTAGGTATGGAAGACAACATTAATAAATATGATGCTGAAATTAGAGAAATTGAGCAGAGATTATTTGAAGGTGAAATGGAAGATCAGGAACAACAAGGAAGTTATGTCCTTAGAGACATGAAGGAGACAGAAGAATTAATCCAACAAGATAAATATGGAAGGAACCAACAATTTAAAAGAGATGATCAACAACATGAGAATGAATTTGAGGAAGGCATTAGATTGCAGAAGTATAGCAACTGGCAACAGAATGAAGAACAAGAGATTAGTCTAGCAGTACAAAGGAAGACAGATGAAGACCGAAGATACAGATGGAGAACGAAGAAAAGGGTCAAGTGGAAGCTATTGCAATAGAGGTAGAATGGGCAGTTGATAAGTGAGTTCAGGGAACTTGAACAAATTCATATTGATTTGTTAGAAAACGAGAGACGCAAAGGAATGGAGTCACAACAAGAAGGATCTGCTGAAATCCATAAGATCTATGATGGAAGTTTGGTGCTTAAAGCATCAAAAGAGGATGAAGGATCTTGTATTTTAAAAATTGATAATTGTTGTGTGTTTGCAGGTCATGTAAACTTGAGGGAAGACAAGCAATTATTGGGAACTGTCATAACAATAGGTGGAAAGATGACTACCCACAGTCATATGAAGAATAAGGAGAGAAGTTACAGTCAAATGAAGGAAGATGTCCAGTCAGATGACATCCATAGGATAAGTCAAAAGGAGGATGGCAAAGGAATTATTGAGATCAAAGAAGTGTTTGGAATGGAAGAAATTCATTCATATGAATATGGAACAAAGAGTTTTCTCAAGAAAACTGATGAAGCTAATACAAACCAAATGGAGAATCTTATGGTGTATTCAGAAAGATACACTGAAGTAAGGCAATTGTTTAGTGTTGTCATAAGTGAAGGGAGAAGTAAAGATATGATTTTTTAGAAGTTAGAAGAATGAAATTCACATAATCTTGTGATGCAGAGGAAAGAGCAGCTGTTAAACATAGCTGTAGTGAATTATACAGATATCAAACAACTATTGAGGAGTGAAGCCAAAGGAGAACAACTACTGAAGGTTGATATAGAAGACTTTGTAGATATTAAACAGTTATTGAAGCTTATTGACCTTGAAGAAAGCCAGAGTAAAGAAGGACTAGAGACAGATGTTGCAAACAATGAAGTTAGTGAAGATTGTGCACAGCTCTTGGGAGAAATTCCAAATGAGATGACAAATTTGTGGCATAAGTCAAGTCTTTTGGAGGAGAGGCAAGGAAACCAAGGAATAAGTGATCAGATTGCACAACCAGAACTGAGTAAGAATGAAGTTGTCATGGATGACAAATATGGAAAAGAAGATGTCAGAAATGTTGGCATAATGAGGAAACAAGGTAAAGCACTTGTGTTTGATGAATTGATTGATTCTGGTGAATATTTGTATGCAAGAACAAGGCAATGTGAAGTCAATTTGAAACAAGGAGTCGATTCTGAAGATCAGATCGAAGTAAGGAAGGATGAGATTAGAATGTCTCAGAAAGATGGAATGATGTTGAATTTACAGTATGGAATTGTTGAATTAGAGATGAGCTCAAGGGATGATAGTAACAGGATTACTATTGTACCACAAAGAGTCATTGATGAAGAAGAGGTTGAAGATGACATTTCAGAAGTAGACAAATATGATGCCATGATCCTTAAGGGTGCATAAATTAATTTATTTGAAGAAGAGGTATTCCAAGTACCTAAGCAAGTAGAAAGAATTCTTAGTTTTCAGGAAATTTGTGAAATTGCAAGTATATTGAGAATTGAAGTAAGAAGTGGTGAAGCCATGAATGAGAAACCAGAGGAAGGAACTGGAATTATTGCAGGGGATCAATGGAGAAGGCATTGGCACAGGGATTATGATGTTCTTATGCAAGAACACATCCAGTTGCAGGAGAATAGTATTCATCATCTGAGAAGTGAAGTGGAAAAAGAAATTGATGAGTTGTGGAAGCTCATAAAACAACATTCCAATAAACTGAATAGAGGACAAAAGAAGGAAGGAAGATTGACTGGAAAGAATGATACAGGTGAAGGTAATGGTAGACTGCAAATTAAAGTGTGGAAGTTTGGTATAAATTGTGATGACGAGCAAAAAGCAGCAAGATACATGAAAAAGACAGCAGCAGACAGTGAGAGCATAGCTAGTGGGGCACTGCAACATAAAGTATGGAGACCTGGAGAACAACAAACAACAGCAGTAATCAAGGACAAACTACTGAACAAAGTATGGAATCCAGGAGGACACAGATCAAAAGC
>APFE030275498.1:2168-18490 GCA_000404065.3 Pinus taeda
ATCTCATTCATAATAAAAAACAAATTCTCTACTCTGTCATAGAGACTTTGCCCAGATGCTGGCCCTGTTGCCTGTGAGCTGCTTGATCCTTGACTGATCTAATTGGTGGCAAATGTGTTCACCCTTTCTACATAGACCTCATGTGATAGAAGTTTTCCTGCACTGTTGAGCAAGCTAGGAAGACCTCTGCCCTGTAATGCTGCAAATTTGTCCATGAACCTATTTACCTCTGTTTGCATGTCCTGGCTTCTTCTATCCAATGTATGCACCAGGCTTTTTAGTGTGAGGACCCTCTTTATTAGCTGGATAGTCTCTGTCCTGTTGGAGATCCCAATTGCTGCCAGCTGAGGACCTGTCCGGTTATTTAGCACATTAATCATTCTGCTGGCTATCTTAGGCATACTGCCTAGAGATGCTCTTGCTCTATGGACTTCCCTTTGTGCTTTGCCTATAAGCTCCATTTGCTCATGAATAGTTTCAATGTATTGCCACTGATCCGTTATTGATTGGCCAATGTGGGTCCACAAAAATGTCCTGATCTCAGCCAACACTTTGTCAAGGGTGAGCTCTTTCTCCAGCTCCTTTATCCTTTCTTTGAGAGTTTTTATTTCTCTCCCTTTCTCAGCCACATTCTGCTTTGATTTGTCATACTTCTCATTCAGCGTGGCCAAATTCTCCTTGGCTCCATTCAGTTCTGTCATCTGGGCTTCGAGGGCCTGGACCTCACTCATCAATTTCTGCATGTCGAGGCTCGGAGCCTGCTCTATAGTTGGTGCTGGTGTTGCTGTTGATGTTGATGGTGCTGGTGCTGCTGCTTCTGTCGGAGGAGGAGTAGTCTTTGGGGGCTCCTCAAGGTTTATAACCTCTGGAGGGGGTTGAGAAGTCTGGCCTCCCTCTTTCTGCTGCAGGGCTGCCTGCAGTGCAGCCTCTGTGTCCTCCAGCTTCCCTTCTGTCTGCACTAGTTGCTTGTGCAGTGCTACCAGCAATGTAGCTATCTCTTGTTCTTGCTTCTGCTGAGCAACCTCATCTGCTTGGGGGTGAATGGTTGCTGGGAGCTTCACCTTCTTTCTCAGGGCTGCAAGGTCTGCATCTCTTATTTTTAGCAGCGTTTGTATGGCTTTTGGAACCTTGGGGTCATGCCCAAGCTCTATAATTATATCTTCCAAAGACTTGATCCTGTTGTCTTTGGCCAAGGAGGATGCTTTCTCCAACTCCAGTTGGGCAACTGTATTGCTTAGGCTATTTTCCAGCCTTTTTGCCAACATTGCTTTGTCTGCCAATGTTGCATAGACCATTTCACCCGTTTGCTTATGAAGTTCTATTTGGTCCATAGGGTGGATGTATTTTGCAAGAACCTCAAGGTTGGTTCTTATATAGTCTGCAGCTGACTGTGGCTGCAGCATGGTGGGCATGAAATGACTCATGGTCATTTTTCCTTTTGCGATGTCATAGGCTGACATAAGCCTCTGTTGATTTGTACGGGCCATCTTTAGCAACTGGTTGTAGATTTGGAGCCTGAGTGGCTCATTTCTCCTCTTGATATCAGTAAACTGTTGCTTGATGCCTGCCTCTGGTCTCCTTTGATGGCTTGAGGAGCTAACCTCTCCTCCAATAGTTCTCTCTTGTTCCTGCTGAAAGGAACTGGCAGATGCCTCCATACTTGGTGGGCCCATTGCAAACGATTTCCCCATAGGCATTTCTTCCTCAGAGAGGGGATTTAATCTCTGTCTTTTCTCCCCTTGATTTGTGGACGTGGTAAGGGGAGTCTCCTGCTCTCTGTCCCTCTTCTTTCCTTTTTCCTCCTTTTGTGGAGTTTGAAGCACTGAGGTCTCCACTGTCTTCTCTTGTCCAGAAGGCATGTTCTCTTGAGCCTGTTGCTAAGTAGGTGTTGGGGCTTCAACCATTTGTTCTTGCTACATAGGCTGCCCCTCTTCTTGAGGTTCTTCTTTCTGTTCTTGTTGCTGTTCGAACTCCTTTTCTACTTGCTGCCCTGTTTGTTGCTCTGTTCTAGGAGGTGGCTGTTCCTGCTCCACCTGCTTGCCCTTATCTTTATTTGTTTCCTGTTGGGCAATTTCGGCTGCTTGCTGCTGGGCTGTGGAAGATGAGGCAGCTGCTCCAATTTGCCTTTGGCAGGAGGAAGAAACCTGCCCACAATGTTCCAAGTCAGCCTCTTTTTCAAGATTGCTTGCTTCTCTTCTTAGCATTTCTTCTTTACCAATTGGATCTTCTAAGCTGCTTTATTTCCAGCTTAGGGCATTGGCATACTTCTCAATATGAGGCAGTTTCACATGAACATAGCCACCCAATTTGTATTTTATTCTCCGAAGGGAAATGAAGTGATTAGGGTCATAAGGCACCCACTTGAAACTGGTTTGAAGTCTGAGGGTCTCTAGGATCCTATCAACTTCCTTCCATCCTTCCTCCTTCTTATTGTACAAAAAGGGGCCCAGCTGATTTCTCACTTTTAGTTGCACCTTCTTGCTTTTACTTTGGAAATGGACAAAGTCTACATTTCGAAACTGCCTGAAGTACTCTAGGGAAAAGAGTCTCATAGGGACATATCTTGGCAGCCTATAGGGATTCAGCTCACAGCCATATACTCTAATTACTGTATGGTGTTGGTAGAAGTACCAATCACTAATGTTGTAGGCCTTTGAGAGTTGAAGAATTCTCCGCATTTCCTCTATCAATCTGGGAGGAGGGACACCCAACAACAAGGTCATAGCTGGATGAATGAAAAGATCAATGAATTCACAGTAGGTGTAAGGTGAATAAGGCAGAAGATGGCAAACTGAAGACCAAAACACAACCGACCTTGGGCTTCCCTGGGCATCTAGCTTTTTGAGAGGGACAGGGAAGGCATCAGGCTGATAGAACAAGAATAAATGATATATGTACCTGGTGTATTTGAACACCTTTTCCCTCTCTAGATTCATTAATTGCTCATGAATCTTATTGGCAATAAAAGTGGCAAGATCATAATGTACAACAGGAGGCATTCCTGGGGAGAAAATGGACAGCATGGCCATAATGGTTTCATCCACATCCTCATATGACCCATAACCCAGGATGTAACTGATCAAATCTACCAGCATTTTGCCCAGCTCATTAAGATATTGATATGCTATGGGAAGGGCAGTGCTTATAGTTTGATATTGAGGCTGAATAAACAACTGGTTAATCCTGGCAATCTGATCACTGGACAAGTTGCCCCCTTTCGTTATCAAGTCATGGATGGAGAGAGGAGTTAGGGGTTTTGTGGTGTGAAAGTGGAGCATTTCATTGATGGCTTCAGGGGTGATATGGTACAATACTGAGCCTGAGGGGCTGAGGATGGCTCTCTGACAGGGTTCATAGCTGGACATGCATTGATTTATCAAGTCTGGGAGGACACTGACTTGAGGAAGGTTGTAAATGGGTATGTGGGAGTCCCAAATTCCTAAGGTATCAGCCCCATTGAGATATTGGGCCCTTAACTCATTCAACAGGTGAATATTGAATTTGGCTGTCATGGCCATGGAGTCTAACATCTGGTAATATCTATCACCTAGGGCTTTCCACTCTAGCTCTCTGTGTGGGGCATTCAGAGGTTGAACATTCAGGACTATTGGTGTTTCCATGGCTAAGCAATAGTTATGACTTGGTACTGACCTGGTTTTAGTAGGCAGGAGAACACAGAGGGCTAATTTTGTAGAAGTAAAGCCAACTGTAAGGGTAAATGAGGTAACTGTGGTGACAATGGTGTGAAATGCTCAAAGGGAGTTAATTGAGTGACTGCAGGGACTGGCCACTCTATTTTCCTTGTGAATTATGCCTTTCAGGTTTACCGTCCACGAATGCGCGGACAGAGTGGGAATTTAGGGAAGGGTGACTGTATATGGGTTCAGCAGGTGAAATTCGACCCTGCAACTGTGAGGAATGCTCGTTTTTCCGGGGATTTATTAGTAAAAACAGGTTGTCTGACTCTTGTGAATTCAGTTCCGGAGAAATATGGACATAACTTAGCTCTGAAAGGATGCTTTGGGTAAATACCTGGTGAATTGCCGGCAATGGTGACAAATACAGGCGGGTTGGAGGCGACAGTGTTCTTCAAGTCGACTTCTGCAGGTTGGCGGCAGATGGATGTAATTTTCATGCAGAGGAGAGCAATAGTTCTTTCAACGAAAATGATAAAAAACGCGAAAATTGGCTAAAATATGGACTTTTTGGGTTATTGGCGCGCTTTTTGGATGACGTCAGCATGACATCATCAGGTGAGGTTAGGGTCGGGTGACGTCAGCATGACGTCATCGGGTGACGTGGCAGTCTGTGAGTGGTCCATGGGGATTGCACAGGTGGCGGACATGTAGGAGCGCTGACGGTCGGGGGTACTGACAAGGTGCCAAGTGGAAGTGACTGGGCGGGTCGTGGCGCTGGCGTAGGTAGGCGGTATTGCAGAGTGGTAATAGGGTTTTCTCGAACCGCCCTCTATACGGTCGCGGTATTGTCAGAGGGCGTTCCGAGAGAATATAAGGGTGACGCGTGGCAGAGGCCTGACGTCACCCTCTGACAGTTTCTCGGAAGGTATCTTTCGGTCACGGAGGCCCGTCCGATATCATGTGGGCCATCGGATGGGAAAGCCCAGATCCGACAGTCGACGGGTTGAGAAGATGCGCGGGTAATACGAACTGCGGGGAAGGATAAAATATTATTTTTTCTGAAATTCGCGCCTGGCGGAACTTTGGAAAAAGTGGGTTTTTCGGGTTTTTGCAGCGTTACGGGTTAAATCGGTTTTTACAAAGGTTTACTTACAAAGTGGGTTTAGGGCTATTAATCCGAGAAAATCTCGGATTAATCCCAGGATTAATTCTTTGGCGCTCTTTGGGTTGCGCTTAAATGTTTTAGCGCTTAAAGACCTTCAAAGTTATACATAGAGCTATAATGCTCGGGCAAGGGGATACATAGATTTTTTGGGTTTTTGCCAAGTTTTACATAGTAATAGGGGAATAGGGGGTATAGGGAGTTAAATAGTGATAAGTTAGTAGTCAATATGAGTGAAAGAGGTTGATGGTGGGGGGGGGGAATACAAAGTTTGCTTGTATGAAATCAACTTGGTTTTTAGGAAGTAGATCAAAATGAAAAGAATATTTGCACAAGAAATGTAGCTCTTAAAGAGACTAGAACCAACAAAAGACTTTGACTTTATTTGTGAACCTGGGTTGCATAGGGATGTTAGGCATGAGTGTGATAGGGGGTGATTTGGAAGTTAGACATGCTCCATTAAGCTTCTGCAAGACTGCTGAAAATAGGCAATTTGTACTGGCACCATGTTTTTTTTTTACCCTTGCTTTAGGCCAGTGTAACGCCATGAACCAAACTTTCTGCAACCCCCTCTACCTACCCACTCTATTGCCTAGCATTTTTTGTTACTCCAAGGAGGGTGCACTTAGATTTGCAAACCCTTTTGTGCCTTTTCTTTTCCTTTGGCTTTTTCATTTGATTCTCTATCTAAAGCTACCCTTATTTCTTCCAAGGCCCCAGATTACGCAGTTGGGAACCCTTTTCCTCTACCTATCTACTTTACATGCTAAGATTGAGCTGTTTGGACAGGTTTCTTTCTCTAATCTATAACAAAAATTGAAACATGGCATGACCCAGCTTAGGCTGTTGGATCACCCATCCAGAAGTAGGGTGGCATCAACCAAAACAAGTATACTTCTTCCACAAGAATATGAGATCTTTGTATCACCAAAGTAGATCATATTGGCACTTCCCTTGCCAATCATGAAAATGAAACCTATTGGTATAGGTAGCTAATAGGCGCGACAATTCCTCAACGATTCGCGCTGGTCGGCGTGACTGTCAGCAGATTTAATGCACTGGACGAGGTAACTAAGGAAAAAAAATCAAAACAGGGACCAGATCTGCTACTATGACTTTTAGACTTAGGCCAATAAGCAGGAGAAAAGAAACAGAACCAAAGGGAAAAACGTGAAACCAGAAAAGTTTTCATGAAATCATGAAATCTGAAACAAACAAAAAGATGGGATCCCCAGTGGAGTCACCAATTTGTGGTGAAGTAAAATTATAAGTGCGGACATGAACGGATTCCTCTAGCTCAATACTAGGTCTAGCCACAATAGATACATTATATGGAAGATTTCCTTAGGTTAGAATCAATAAAGAGGGCCTACCTCTTGGTCTCCTATCCTGCTTGATGATTTCCTCGCTTGCTCACTCCAACAATCTCTCGCTTCCTTCTTCAAGTTCCTGAAACAAGTGAACAACAACAACACACAAACATAATAATAGACAAATTGCAATTCAACCTACTTAACAAGTCAAGAAGCATTAAGGCATGGATATGTAATATTACAAAACATGTAGGAAATCAATCGATAGTTGCATATATTAATAGGAAACTATGGCTATCCAACAGAAGAGGTAGCAGCGCCACAAGCGAATCACACCAAGGCAGAGGGATAAGAACAGAATGGAAGAAGTAGAGAAGGAGTTGCATGAGTCGAGGGAGCAACTCTGGAAAGAACAAGAGCTGCGCCAATATGAGAAGGAAGCGCAACAACAGTAGATTCAGCAGGGGGCACATCACGTGCAGACAGACAAAGTAGCGCTCGTACAAGTAGTTGATTCTTTTGAACAGTTGACATCAGGCGAACAGGGTGAACCCTTGTAGGGGAAAGACTTCTCTGATGAGATAGAATAGGCTCTTGAACAGTTGGATGTAGACATGGAGTAGCAAGAGTTGGAATAGGACACTGACCTCATGCCTCACCAAAGAGAGATCGACTCACCCACTTCAATGCATCCAGAAGATGAGCAAGTCTTAGATGACCAAGGAGGCACTGAGATCCTTGGTGGTCAACCGGAAGTAGAGATGCACAACATCTCCTTTGACGAATCTCATCACAGAGTTGTGCAGTCTTAGACAGTACTGACTCTAGAAGACAAAACATCCCCTGCGCAATTTGAAGATCAAGTGATCATGACTGATGTGCACAAGCATCCAACTGCATTGCCCGATTCAACTAGCGTGTATACCGAAGCCACTAGCTCAAGTGTTCATTTTCTCATTGCTAAGAATGAGCAAATGGCGAAGGAACTACAGGTGGCCAAGCAGGAAGGAGATTTGGTGACAATGTCTACCCGAGCTGAACTGAAGAAGGCAATACTAGATGAAGTGTTGTCCTTGGACATAGTTATGCGAGCATTATACTCCTAGTTTGGTACCGTGCATCAAGCAATCATTCATCTCCACGGATGGAAGCAACAATGTGCAAGAAGAGTACACATCTTGAAGAACGTACATACTGTCATTGATAACATGCAAGCATGGACGATGAAGTACAAGGGAGCCCCACTTCACTTGCCAAAGATGATGAAGGCCAATGTGGTCGAGCTGCAAGCACGTATCCGGATTCAGAATCGGAACTATGAAGAC
The DNA here is from genome assembly GCA_000404065.3 of Pinus taeda. Taxonomy (NCBI): domain Eukaryota; kingdom Viridiplantae; phylum Streptophyta; class Pinopsida; order Pinales; family Pinaceae; genus Pinus; species Pinus taeda. Next base: position 9,607 of record APFE030275498.1, read on the forward strand.
CTACTACAACTCATTACAAGCATACAAGATTCCCACGCACGAGTATTTAAAAGCATGGAGGTTATAGTGCACACTCATGCGATCCCATCACTTGGGACCCTCACTCGGGCAAAGGCCAGGAAGCAGGTCCAACAGGAGCTTGACTCGTACTTCGAAGAGCTAATGCGCACTGCCACCAACCCAAACTTGTCTATCAGTGCGGACATCATGCGCAAGTACATTGTTGGTCCAACCACACTAAAGAAAATGATGCGCATGCTTACAGATGAGTTGGACATAGGAGTTTGAGCAATGTACCCATATGCTATGGAGCAAGGTTTAGGTTTTAGATGGATGTCACAACAGAACACACGAACTCAAGGACTACCAATCTTGGCATCAATATGTCACTGTTGATCAACATGAGGATGTCGAGCAGTTAGACTTCTATGGTTGTCTAAGTCCGAATGATGTCTAGTTTGGCTTGTCCAAGCCATTGTTAACATGGGTACATGTGCATTGTAATGTTGAGTCATTTCAAGTGTAAGTTAAGTGTCAAGAGTGGATGTAACAGTCATAGAGTAGGTGAAGAGTCATGAGGGTAGTTGAATGGTCATAAAGGTGAATGTCAAGAGTCACCCCACCCTTCACTATAAATAGTCCCTCATAACTCATTGTACAGCATTTTGGTTAGCCAAGCTTCTACTAAGACTATCTTGAAGAAGGCTTGGACAGTATTGTAACACGCCTTGGCTTCTCCAGTGCACAGAGCTAGTACATCTCTTTGGAGGAGCAGGTGGATGTGGTTGTAACGTTCCACTATTGAGGCTAGTAGGTTTTCATGGATGTATTGTATGATTGTGACTTACACTTCTTTATATAATGAGAGCCAACACATTTTCATGCATATGTTGTTATTGTAGTTGGGCTACTCCAGTTGCTTTAATGATATGTGTTGTTTAACTTATGTAATTATGTATGAACTGATTCACATGAAATTATATGAATCTTGTTGTTAATGTGTTGCATATGTTGTTAATGTTCTCACCGTTCGTGTCGACTGCTCTGTTGGACATCAGAAAGACCTTTCACTTGAACCTTGCTATAACAATCGTCACACTCGTCTCGGACTCATCCGTGAGTGTTGTTCATGTTATCTTACCTTGTATGATGTGACTATCGCATCCATGTGGACTGCTCCACTAGGAGCTATGCATGTCCTTTGTGTGGTGTGTTCCTAGCCTAGTTGGGATTGATCCCTTTAACCTTGGAACTCACCTTCACCTTCCTTTCCCTTCAAAGTGTTGGAACCTCTCATACACCTTCCTTGATTCACTGCATCGGTCACACCCTTGCTACTGACAGAGTTATCTTACTTGCCTCTGTGCGACATTGCGGTCAAGGCATTACCTTACGACCCACTATTGGGAATCCTACACCAAACGGTCTGAGGTGTACTTTGGACTTCTTACCAGGGAGATCCCCTTGACATGTTGGTGGGTCCAACACCATCAACAAGATCTTTCATTTATTGTTCAATATCACTTACTTCTGTCCTCAAAATACTAATTCCCTTTCCTAGATCATTCATATTTAAAGGTTGTAATATTTCATTTCTATGATCTCTCATGAATGATTTAGTATTCTTTTCAAAAGATGCATCAACAAATAAAGGCTTCTTACCTAATGATTTTGGTATTTTGTTAGCTCTTGCCATTGTTTTGATAAATGTTTCTAATAGGGACGTCTTCATTTCTCCTTGTGGTAGTGCTTTTATTTGTGCTAAAATTAGTGTATCTCCATCCTCTTTGACATGGGCCATGCATACTTTAGTTTTCCTTTCACATCATATTCTTCTTTTTCATCTTCACTTCTTAAGCTACTGTCATCTTCAGTACTACAATTGCAAATTTCTGGATCTTTGCAATTGCAAGGGTCTGCAATCATTAGTGCTTCCTCTTCTAGATTAGATAATTCATCAGTATTGTAATGAAGGTTAGAAGTTTCTGAACTAGAACAACATCCTTCTTGTAGTACGTCAACTTCTTCTCTTTTAATAAAAGGAGAATGGGGACAACAGTTTGTATCATGTTCATTAGAGCCACACTTATTATATTGGAAAATTCTTTGTTGTTCTGCTTTTTGTTTCCTTATTTTCTCTACCCTTTGGGCTAACAACTGTCCTCTGTTTCTTTTTGAAGCTTCCCCTTTTGGAAACCTATTTGAAAGTTGGTATGTTTCCCCACAAAACCAAGATATTGTTTTTTGGGCAAACTGATGTTTGTGAGTTCTTAACTTAATATATTCTGGGGAATAGTAATGGGTTCTCTCTACTCCCCTGTATATTTTTCGTGCAGAGTTATATCTTTTAGGATAAGACTTCTTTTTGGCTCTGAATCTTTGGATTTTCTTCAAGATTTTCTTAGCTTTCTTCTTTCTTCTTACAAGATCATCTATATTTAACCCATATCTTTCACAAATGGACTTGCTTTTAGGAAGCTTGGACATCTTTTGAATTTACTTGCTCACCTTCATATTAGTGCATAGTCCTACTAATGCACAACTGATCAATGAATAAATTTGTCCCCAGGTGAAAAATTCATAGGGCTGCTTAAATACATCACTCATTTTTAGATATTCAACAAACTTGCTAGGAATATCAACCATATAAACATGTGTCCATAAAAGGTTCTTACTATCTTTAACCTCGTAGATTCTTTGAGTCCATTCTTTGTGGAATTCATCATAGTGAGACATTTTCTTGTACTGTCTCTTTATAGAGCTTTGTAGAGACTTCCTTCAATAGAGAATGAAGCTTTCCAACTAGAAGATAATCTTTAACTGAGCTACAAAATATCTTAAATGAACTTTTACATGAACCTTCGAGCTGATCCAATACCCAAATCGCTCTTTACATGGCCTCTTGCCTTCGCGAGCTTGAACAGTATTCCTGGATCCTAAGCGAAATTTCGAAGAATCTCAGATAAATTTCACTCAGTCAAGACAAAGAATTTTTGCACAGAGGTATGACACATATGAAAATGGAGACTTATTTTTATTAATAGCCTTAGGAAAGTATAATATAGATGCTTGGCTTAAACCAGAGATTGATTGCTAAGGCTTTTATCAATTATACTAGCTCATAATAAGATGGAAATTGAAGGTTTTTTTGTCTGTTGAAGACTCTCTCTACAAACTAGAGTACTCAAACCATAAGACTCTTACCTAAGAAAGTGCATCCACTTGAGGTTCTCATTAGACTCACAGGTGTTGATGCGCAGGCTTCTCAAACTTTTGACTTCTAAAATCCAGACTCACTCCTAGACTCTCAGACACTTGAACTTTCTCTCACTCTGAATGCCCAAGAATGAGGATACCTTATTTATTTATAGTGTCTCCAAGAGGCCTTAGGAATCTCTTAGATCATGACTTCACCAACAATCCACACAAGAATCGTCCTTAAACTGGGGAATCTGATAGACTAGACTAGTTGCTTTTTCATAGATTCTTTTGGGATGTGGGTCAATCCACACCTTTAAGCAGAGAAGTCCTCTGGGTCCCAAAGGAATCATCCAAAAAGAAACTATGTACAAACTCAAAGTAGATATATACAGACTTGAAGTAATATTAATTTGAGAGGACAGAACCCTCTCTTAGTCAAAATGCATGTTATGATTTGTGAATCTCTGATCATAGTGCAAGGTATCCCATGCTTTTGAATAATTTTTTCAGACAATAATGGGACTCCCTTGTAGATTTTGTAAAGAAAGCTTCATTTTCACGATCCATTGATGATGGTCATAGATAAATGAGTCGATTGTATGACTTTCATCCATGACTTTGCTTTCCTACAAATCTCCGATTTCTAAAAGTGGGACCTCAAGTGATTCATATTCTCCTTCAATTATGAAAGGGCCCATTTGTTAGGATATTCCGACACATAGGAAATAGTTAAGTTCAACTTGGTCTAGTATAGAGTTAGGTATAGAGTTAGGTAAAGTGGTGTTTCTTTACCGGTTGTACATTTTTGTAACTTAAACAATCCGACGGTCACGATAATGTAGTGATCCGACGGTTCACTCTCTCCTGGTATTATGACACTTGATCCATGGCTTTTGAACCCCGATTGGTCCATGAGTTCTATTTAAACGCAATGAGGGTCATTGTTTGCGGGTAAATCGTCTATGAGAGAAAGCTTATGTAAATTTTCATTCTTTGATTAATAAATTGCTTGAAGTGGCCACATTGGCTCAGGCCATGGACTGTTTCCCTCTTTGAGGGTTTTAACCACGTCAAAAATACTGGTGTATTGATTTGAGATCTGGTTGTGAACGGTGTCCTTTTGGTGTTCTTTCTGAGGAACTTACCCTGTAAATTCCTACATGGTATCAGAGCTATTTGAGGGCCGCGTCCGTTGGTGATCCAAATCTGAAGCTGGTAGAACTACATGTGGCTGTCGTTTCCTAGATCTACTATTTCTGACTTCTTTCGGGCCGAGAGGACTGCTCTGTTGTGTTCGGAGCATCTGTTCCAGTGAGGAACCCCTTTCGTTTCACGCGAAAAGGTTTCCGGTAGCCCTATCTGCGTCATTTTTAAGATCTGGAGGTATACAATGTTTATCTGCAGTTTACTGTTATTTTCTCTCTGGTTATTTCGGTTTTTGTTTATTTACCTTTTTTATTACCGGATCTATAACTTTCATTTCTGCGTATGCTCTTTGCCTTGCGACTCTATGCGATCTGGGAAAATCGGAAACCGAAAGGAAGTTTTTTTTTTCTCTCATGCATATGCTCTTTTCCCTGCACCTTAGTGTGATCTTGGAAAATCAGAAACATTGAGAAAAATATTTAGTTTCCAGCTAAAGCTAACTTCGAGCCGTAAGGTTCGTTTTTTCTTCGCATATTCGTGTTGGGTTTTGGGTTTTTGTTTTGTAGGAAGAAAGAGCTTTCTCAAGGCAAGCACGCAACCCAAGGCCCTCTCTCTCTCTCTCTCTCTCTCTCTCTCTCTCTTTTTGTATAGCTCAATTGGTTCAAAGCTATTTTAAGAGAGTAGAGGTCTGGGTTCAAACCTCCATTTTGTGGGGGCGTTTTTTTTCATTCCCACACATTCGCGCACTTTGCCGGCAACTTCAACAATTTTTTTTCAAAAAGCCATAACTTCTTCATCCGAAAGCCTTTTTCAGACCCGTTTTTTTTAAAACAGCCTAATTTTTCGAGATCTGTCCATTGGAACACTTAATTTCAGCATCTTCATCTTCAGTTTTTTTAAAATGGAAAGTCCATGCCAAGTCATTCTTGACAGCGCTAACTACTTCCAATGGATATCCTACATGGAAGATTTACTTAGAAGTAAAGGTCTCTACAGAATAGCCACGGACCAAGAGAAGAAACCAAAAGATGAAGACAAGGCTACAAAATGCGAAAATAGACAAGATCAAGCACGTGGTTTGATAGGGATGTCTATTTCTCCTAATCTTAGATTCCATATTGCAGAACTTGATACTCCTCATGAAGCATTGAACCAAATCACTAAAGTTTTTGGGATTAAAAATGAAATTAGAGCCCATCAACTTGAAAATGAGTTGCTTACATTGGATCCTAATAATTTTTCTTGCATTGAAGATTTCTTGTCCAAATTCAACACCCTTAGATATCTCTTGGAAGGTGTTAAGGTTAAGAAAGAAGATAGTAACCTTATTTATTCCATCCTTACTAAGTTGGGACCAGCCTACTCTATATTTGTTTCCACCTTCCATTCTACAGGGGAAGCTTTCATTTGTCAAGGAAAAGACTACAAGGCCCCTTCCTTTGACTCTTTTTGTGATTCTTTAATAAGAGAACAAGAAAAACTCTTACACCTTGGTCTTCTTAATCTTGGAAACTCTTCCAAGAAAGCGTTAGCCGCCCAGCAGCAACCAATTTCAAAGAATCCTAAGAAGTCATATCCTAAAAAGAATGGTCCTAAACCAAACAAGAGTCCTAAGAAAACTCAGCCTCAAAATGAAAGATCATTTCAGCAAAATGATAAGACCAATAAAAAAAAATGGAAGAAGACTGATAGACATTGTAACTTTTGTAATCGAGATGGCCACTTAGAATCTAATTGCTTTAAGAAGATGGAAGCCTTGGAAGCCGCAATGAAGAAACATAACATCCATGTGGAGCATTCTTCTACTTCAACTTCAACTTCATCTTCAGGAATGGCACTTTCTGCATGTCGTTGTCAATCCTCTCAGTCTGGTTATGCATTAAATGTATCTTCTTCTTCTCATTCTCATGAGTGGCTCAATTATTCTGGAGCCTCTTATCACACGGCCAAAAACAAAGCCATGTTTTCTTCTTTAAATGATTGTAACACCAAAAATATATATGTTGGTGATGATAGATCTCTTAATTTGTAGGGACTGGAACTGTTCATCTAGACAATGGTCAGTTTAATGATGTATTATGTGTTCCAACCTTATCCTGCAACCTTCTATCTGTATATCAGATAACTCATTCAGGTGAAGGTAAAATTGTTGAATTTTCACCTCATGATGTTGTAATCAAGGATCTAAGAGATCCTAAACAGATTCTAGCTACTGGTATTGCTGATGATTCCACAAAGTTGTATAAGTTTCACAACTTTGGGTCATCAAATCTTCCCTCAGTATTTGTTGCTCATAATGATGAAGTGAGCAAACTTTGGCATGAGCGATTTGGTCACTTAAACTATCGCTCCCTTCAGCATCTATGTAAAGAAAATATGGTGACAGGTCTCCCTATGGTATCTTGCAGAGATGGTGTTTGTTCCGGATGTGTACTCGGAAAACATCATCGGGACAGTTTTGAAAAACGTGCCTCTTGGCACGCCTCGACCCCTCTACAACTTGTGCATAGTGATTTATGTGGTCCAATTTCAGTTGTTTCCTTCTCTGGCTACAAATATTTCTTAACTTTCATTGATGATTTCTCCAGACGCACTTGGGTATACTTCTTAAAACTCAAGAGCGAAGTATTTAACACATTTTTGGCCTTCAAAGCCTTTGTTGAAAACAATCTGGACATCAAATTCTTAAGCTAAGAACTGATAATGGTGGAGAATATGTTAAAAACACATTCATCAACTTTTGCACCGAAAATGGAATTCAAATGCAACACACTGTTCCATACACTCCACAACAAAATGGTGTAGCTGAAAGGAAAAATCGCACCTTAAAGGAAATGCCTAATTGTATGCTGCAATCTAAAGGACTCAGTCTTAGTGTTTGGGCCGAAGCAATTAATTGTGCAAATTATATAATAAATCGCACTCCTACTAAGGTTCTAAAGAATATCACTCCAGAAGAAGCTTGGAGTTCCATTAAACCAGATGTAAGTCACTTTCGTATTTTTGGAAGTGAAGTATGGGCCCATATTCCAGATGAAAAGCATAAAGCTTTAGAACCTAAGAGTGAGAAATGTACTTTTGTTGGATATTCTGAAGATGTAAAAGGTTATAGACTTATTCCATTTTAAGTCCAAAAATGTTATCATTAGAAGAGATGTAAAATTTGATGAAAATAAATCGGCCTGCGAGCCTAGTCCGGCGGATGTGCCACCTCTTCCTATCTCTTCTACTTTGAAAACATTTCTTCTTCAGATGATGAAAGTGAGGATGACAATCCTCCCCCACCTTCTCAGGATCATCCTTCAGCTCCTTCAGCTCCTTCAGCTCCTTCACTTCCAAGATGGGTCCGTGCTACTCGGGAAGCAGCAGGTGATCTTGCCGGTGATCCTACAGATCAGCGACGTACACGTTCTCAGTTTGAAAGAGCCTCTTCTTTACTGGCTCAAGCTCCAGTAAATCATAATCCTGACACTTTTGCAGAAGCTTCAGGCCATCCACATTGGGAAGCAGCTATGAATGAAGAATATCATTCATTGTTGGCAAATGATACATGGGATCTTGTTCCTCTACCAAGGGGACGCAAACTTGTTAGATGTAAATGGGTTTACAGAACCAAGTATGGACCAGATGGGAAAGTTGATAAACATAAAGCTCGTCTTGTTGCTAAGGGGTTTTCACAGGTTGAAGGCATTGACTACACTGAAACCTTCTCCCCTGTTGCCAAAATGAACTCTATCCGCCTTGTTCTTTCCCTTGCTGCCTCTTTAAAATGGAAAGTCCATCAGATGGATGTTAAATCTGCCTTCTTGCATGGGGACTTGCATGAAGAAATCTATATGGAACAACCCATTGGCTTCATCCAAACAGACTCCAGCCTTGTATGTCGACTTAAGAAATCTCTTTATGGTCTCAAGCAAGCTCCTTCGGCTTGGTATGCCAAAATGGATAGCTTTCTTTTAGAATCTGGCTTTTCTAGGTGTTATTCTGACAACACTGTCTACACCAAGAAAGTGGGCAACTCTCTTATCATCCTTGTTCTTTATGTTGATGATCTTATTCTTACTGGTAGTGATCCCAACCTTATAAACCATGTGAAGTCCAGCCTTAAAAATAAATTTGAATTGACAGACTTAGTACACTTACACTATTTTCTCGGTCTTCAAGTCTTGCAATCCAAGGAGGGTATTTCCCTTTCCCAGTCCAAGTATGCTTGTGATATTCTTCGTCATTTTCACATGGAAGAATGTAAGCCAGGCCCTTCTCCCTTTCAGTCTGGAGTCAAACTTTCAGTCTCTTGTACTTCTCCTGAAGTTGATGCTACCTTATACCGTCAACTTGTAGGAAAACTCTTGTATTTAACCCATACTCGTCCTGACCTTTCCTTTGTTGTTGGCCTTGTTGGTCGTTTTATGCAAAACCCCCCGTGAAAGTCATTGGAAAGCAGCTAAAAGAATACTTCGTTATGTTCGAGGTACAGTACAGTTTGGGATTCATTACAGTGCCAAAGCCGCTCCTCTATTAGTTGGTTTCACTGATT
>APFE030275502.1:0-12581 GCA_000404065.3 Pinus taeda
TCATATATATAGAAATATAAATATTGTTTTCTACCAAATTAGAAATTAATAAAAATTTCTTATAACACTAATTTCTTTGCACCATCCAACCAAAAATATTAGATAACTTAAATAATATCTTATCTCTTCTCTTTTCTGGAAAAAAACAGCATATCAGAAATTTTATTTTGAATTAAATATATTATTATCTACATTACAGTTTTCAGTAAGTGAGGAAAAAACTTCAATATAATAATTTATTTAAATTTAGCTGATTAAATATTTCTAACCAAATCCCTCTAAAATTCATTTTTAATATATGTAAATTATTCTTTTTTTATTAAAATCAATATATATTAAACTATTCAATTTCAATATAATACTTTTTATATAATTAATCAATTTTTTGTTCTCACATATAATTTTAATTTATTTAGACATTAACTTTTAAATTTCATATAATGTATTTATTAAATTTTAAATCTAGAAAAATAAATAAATATACAATTCTCTGTCATGTTAAAATAGATCATAGAACAGCACATTGCATTGAAACATTTCCCCAACATATGAAAATTGTTCACAAAGAAGGACAGCTGATTTATTCAGATCTATCAAAATAATTCATAAAGCACGACAGTCCCTTGATTTAGAGGCAAGTTGCAATGTCTCTACACTCGAATTGACTTGATAATACCATACTGTCTTCCCAATTCATAAAAGATTGACACCATTTTTATTCGGGACATGATAGCTTCAAATGTCTATGCACTCGAATTGAATTGATGTGATAACAACAACCACCCTTCCTGATTCCATTGCCCATGTGTACGAAAATCATGTTTCTGGCTAATGATGAGAAAGTCGGTGACTCCCACTAAATCATACTCCACACGCATTAAATAAATTTATGAAATTTGCTCCTCATTGGTTATGTGAAAGATGGATAGTATTTAATTATATTTTTAATTCAATATTAAATTATATAGAAATATAAAGGCAAAGCTTTGACACATCGTGATGGTTGTATTACTTTAATCAAAAGTAAATGTGAAAAAGGCTTAATTAGTGTAAATATTTTCATATTTTAAGTCCGCGGCCTCCCATCCTCAATAGAAAAATAAATAAATTTTAAATAAACAAAGTTTAAAATATATAAAGGTTTAGCAATTGTTATAATATAACATCCCACACAATAAGTTGCACTTTTAATTTGGCGATGTGCAGACCAAAGGAATCCTAAATTTGTGAAGTTTGCGTTTGAAGGCATGGACCACCAGCCCAACACGCAAAAATGTGCCGTTTTGTTGATTCATCGCTATTCAAAGAGATCGTAGAGATTTTCTAGTGGCCGTGCTCTTTGTCGTAAGACCCTAGAGTAAGTACCTCCAGTTTCTTTTTTTAAAAAATATTTAAAATTTTTATAACAAATTTTTTATTACTCCAAATTATTTAAAACAAATAAAAGTATCGAACGATCATTCAAATAGCATAATTAACTTTTCACAGAAGGACAAAATTTTACCCCATCTTCTTCTTCCTATTTTTATTTTTACTAAATAATTTCACATAATTCGAATGTAAGATACAAATGAGCTTGCCACGATTACTGTTTGAAAAATTGCCATTAAGTCAGTCTATATGGGATTGAATATGAATTTGAATTGAAATTATATTTTGCTGGTTATAAATATGATATAGGTTGAAAGTGATAATTTAGTTTTTATTGAAATTATATTTTGTTGGTTATAAATATGATATAGGTTGAAAGTAATAATTTAATTTCAATTTAGATTACTCTACTGATTTTCATTTGATAATAAATAAATATCTTTAATGTTATTAGATATTTATAAGACTTTTCTAAAATTCCTGTTTTTATTAATATTTTTTTAATAAAATCAATTACTATTTTTAATAAATTTCTCTTACTCTTACATAATACACTTATTTATATGTCTTAATTTCTATAACCCACCATCTCACAACAATATAATGACTCTATTTTTCAAAATTTTAAAACCTTGTATATGAATGAACATGTATGATATTGGTCAACTATGTGATGTAAACAAGGTGAAACTCACATGGCTTATGCCACTAAAGATGGAGGTATTGTCCCTCTTTGTATCTCTACAATTAATTTGGACATATAGGTTGTCTATTCTACAACTCGTGAGACTACCTCACATCAACATCTTGGATTGCTTATTCACTAAGCTCATCTATTTGATCAATGTTGCTTCTTCCCTAAGCTCATATGTTTGATCAATTTTCCTCAAAGAAACTAGATTTGGTTTCCCTCAACAAGTTGTTGTAAGTTTAAATCATGTTATTAAAAATAATTAAAAACAAAAAAAAATCTAAGAAAAAAATTATAGTTAAAATTTGTAGAATATGTTTTACAAATATCATGATATTTTTTTTTTCAATATTGCTAGAAATATCATAAAAATTAAACATTTAGAAAAAGCTTTAGAGGAAAGCTAGTATGAATTTAGACAAATCTCTAGGGGAAATCTAGTAGGTATTTATTATTTTTCATCATAGCCATTAAATAAAATCTAGTAGCCATTCTATTTTTACATCGTAGCCATTAGGCTTATCATATCAAATATAACTATAAACGAACCATGTTGGTTACATGTTTTTTTGCAATGCCAAATGGTCTATATGGAATATAATGAATAACAAATCCCCTTTCCTTATCTCACTCACACATCCTTAATATCAATATGGTATAGGGAATTATCTTATCATTCAATCTATCATAATACACTCTATTTTACCTTTTCAATTAGCTAATTCACCCATTCCCTTATTGGCATTTAGAATAAAAAAATTACATATATAACCTCCATGCATATATTCATGTCTAACACATATTCCACATTCTATTTATTTAAATAATGTGTATGTATTTAAACATATTCACATATCATAACACATACATCTTATATTTACAAATATATTTTATAACATATATGCCTTATCTAGCAATAGAAAAAAAATTAGGCCTTGTATAAAGAACTAAAGAAATTTAAAATCTACTAAATAGGTATAGTAGACATATCAATCCTTCTGATAAACAAATTTTAATTGTCCTTTGTAACCATAAGTATATTCGTCTCAAGAAGTCACATTCATCTATAAGAAACTTTACATATTTAAATTATTTAACTTATTCATATTATATTGTATTTGACCAATATGTTAAAAAATTCCATAATCTTTGGAGATGCATATATAGGCCTAAAGAGTATGTTGCAACTTATAAACTATTATACATCAAACTTTAGTATATGTATTAACATAGATTAGGAAAAGAAATAACATATTTCCTATGACATTTAATTAAATTCGAATCCTCCTTTAACACAAAATACTCCTACTTTACTCTTAGTGATAAGGGGTTAAGACTCTATTTCATTCCCTAATCGGAAGAAATGTCAAGGAAATGATATCAATATGTGGCGAGAATGTCTCTTATTAACACTCATGATCCAATTAAAATATTAAGTACCCCTTACATATTTCATGTGCAATGGCTTGCGACCTCCTCATACCACTTATCTCGATATATTCATTCATGACCTAAATATGTTGATTTTATCTCCCAATATTATGAAGGTCTAGATACCTCCTATGGTTTAAAATAACTCATACAAGTGTTCATAAACTTTTTGTCAAGTGCTAAACATTCAGTAAAAGGATAACATGCACTCGTTTGATGCCTCATTCATTTATAATAATACCCTTGATCTTTGGGCATTTTCATGGCACTAATACCTTCTTATGAAGTAAAATACTTTGTAATGACTCATATTCTTAGTGGGAAGCTAAATACACCTTACATAAGTTATCTGTGGGAGATTTAGGCCTTGTGAATGGCCTCTATTGGCCTCTATTTTCATACCATAATGAATGTCAAGGCCCAAAAATTATATTTTTATGAGAAATTTCTCCTAACAATGCCCATATAATCAGAGGGACAATAAAGATTCATTATAGATGTCATATATGGTGATTTAAATCCTTAAGCATTTATGTAAATCCAAATGAACATTATCGAGGTAATTTACCCTTACTTTCATTGACTCATCAATGGTAAGACCTTATAATCATTCTAAGGTCACAATACGATTTATTTCATCCATGGTCATTATGAAAGCACTCATGCAATCTCCATAACGTGTGTTACCATCAAATAGTGCTCATGTATTCTTATTTTAAGGATAGGTATCCTATACAATCGTTATTTGTGATGGTTTGGAGTCTCTTTCATGGTTCCAAAATTAAAATATCCCCATTTAGGTGGTGAGTCAATGTCTTTCATTCATTATCTATTATCAACGACCAAATATACATTCATTATCTATTATCAATGATTAAATATTCATTTCTATTGTTCAATACTTCGTAGTGGTACATGATAAATCTCATATAGTAGTCATGAGTGGTTCTTGGAAGCATTGTTCATGGATGTTGTGACCAAGAGGCCTCATTCAAGACCTAAATCCCATAATTTCATCCCTCAACCATTTTGATTCTTATGATTCATGCCTGTCATGAACAATATCTAATTAATTTTCCGATATACCTATGCATAAATGAAATATATTTTATAGAGGTTATTAATAATGGTTTTATACTCATCTATTTCTCTCAAGCATGATAATACACATTGAATTCCTATGCCATTTTCCTCTTCCAATAAAGATTGTGAAGGATCTAGGTCCAATCCAATCCATGGTGTGAAATTCCTCCTATTTACACTCATAACCTTAGTTAGATTCCAAATATATATTACATCACATATCAGTTGTGTTTGGAGGCCTCTTCCATAGACACTAAGTTGTATAGTGAAAACTCAAGGCCTAAGAATCCATATTTCAACCCCCCGGAAACCATTATTAAAAACTCAATAACTATCAATAATGCATAATACCTTATACTGTAGTTTTTCATAGGTAAAATATCCCATGCATATGTCATGTTTAGTGGGTTGAGGCCTAATTCATGGTAATCTAAGGGACTATGACATTTGTTTAGTGCACAATACCTACCAACAATGATCATATGTCTAGTGAGATCCCAAAGGTCCTATATGATGGCAATTTTTCTCATTTTACACGTCATCCATGACACTTAAAGTTGAATGATGATTATTCAATTTATAAGTGCATTGATTTTAACCCCTCACATTTTCAAGATGATGATTCCCATTCACAATTTTCAATAACACTTAATTATGTCCATATTACTACATTGTGTTTTGAGACCTTGTTTATATCCTTTATGTCTAAAAATCTTAAATAGGTCATGTAACCTAGCTTTAGGAATGGTTAATGGTTCTTGAATTTGTAAGAATTCATATAGGAAATACATACATAGATACATACATACATACATAACATACATATATATTTATATTATAGGAAGGTTAAAAGTGCATGTGGGGTTTGTGGATTATTATAAAATATATTGTATGTGTTTTTCTAGGGTGGTTCACTTAGTGGCTCTACTACATCCATAGGAAAATTTAGGTATGTCACTTGGAAGGGATCTACCCTCAAACCAAACTACAAAGGCCTAATGCCAAGGACATATGGAAGACTTGACCTAGTGACCTCTTGATAGGAAAGGTACTTAGCAACATGAACTAGACCATATCCCTTGGGGCCATAGAATGTATGTGTTATTAACATATTATAATATATTAATATAGGCTCAATACCTTTTCTTTGCACCTCAATACAACAACACATATAAATTATTCACAAAATGTTATTCATTTATGTTACCCAACAATTTCTTAGACATCTTCATAGATTTAAAAGAATAATATATCATAGCTTTCAAAGGGTGAATACTAGTATAATTTGAAAATAAAAGAAGAAGACACCTAGACATGAAGAAATAGGAATAGACATGGAATCATAAGAATTGAGTAAATAAAAATCATTCATACCCTATATCTAGAAATGAAGCATAATATTATAAAAAATGAAATCACAACCCATACCTCACAACCAAAGTGAAAAAATAATAATTTTTTAGTTGCACATCATTTTCAACATCAATTCTCTATGTTTAAATATTCCTAACATCTAATCATACTCCAATGATTTAGAATCTAAACTCTTTTGAAGTTCAATGGATGAGGATACAGTAATTCTACATTGAATGATTCCCTCAAAATTATTGCTTAAGAGATCAAGAGCTAATATTATCTGTTAGTAGAGAAATATCATCTATTTTTATTAGAAGCCAATTATGGGAAAGATGTTGAAATTGAGACATTGTTTCCAAAAATACATTGGTAAACAATTCAATAATTTCATTCCCAGTTGTACAGATGAGGCTTTCCAACCTATAATGAAAGGTTTTATTAGTGAAAATGGTCTAGTCCAATGTTATTATCAGAATTCTCAATAATAATACGAGATGTTTCGACTTCCAAATCAAATTTGATTAAATTGAGTTGTTATCAAAATTATTCAAATGGTAAAATTCCTATTAAAACTTATACATATAAAAAACATACTCATAAACAAATACAAATTGACCAAGTACATTGTCATCCTAAAAGAAATTGAAATACTTTAACGCACCATAAATCACCATTCTTCGTTAAAAAAAAAACATATTTTAAAAATACTCCTAAACGAACACAAGTTGACAAAAAAAAATTGAAATAACTTAACACACCATGAATCACCATTCTTCATTGAAAAAAAAGAGAAATTTTTGAATGATAATATAATGCTCACAAATATGAATTACTTTTATCTATATTACATACAATATTATGACAAAATTTAGAAGGAAAGTCGTATAAAATATTGATACCTATGGAATCAAGGAATGGCATGCTAAATATGCTATCAATGTGTTCACATCCATTGGGAAAAAATACAATTTGTAAGACAATAATTTTTCTTACCGTATACTGGTTGAATCCCTTATAAGTGAAAGCACAATATAATATCATTTGAATAAGTGTAAACGACAAGTTATTAAATTACATGCCAAAACCATGAAAGATATATTCTTTAGAATGGACAATCTTGATGTAGATGAAGAAGAAAATAAAATATGTGAATGACAGATTTCATGCAGAGACATGAATTTAGCTCAAAAGATATATTCTTCAGAATAGACAATCTTGATGTAGATAAAGAAGAAAATAAAATATGTGAATGACAGATTTCATGCAGAGACATGAATTTAGCTCAAGTAATTATAGTGTCTATCTTTTGGCGTCATAAAACGCGGCCTTTCATAAACATGAGAATATATATCAAAACAAAGAACCTGTTGTAGGGATCTGAAATGTAAACCTTTGAATGTTACAATCAATATAATACATAAAATTATTTTTTCGTTGATATTAAATAGTGTTGGGATGTTATTATTAAATACGCCTACATCCAAATATGTTTTTGTGTAGTAAGCAACTGTAAAGATTCTCAACTACACCACTACCAATTCAATTGAATCGAGAGAAAAACTCTTCGACTTGAAATTGTTCCGTAAATACTTTATTTTCCTAGAAAACAGACCCTATAACCATAAAATGGCATACATAGCCAATGTTATCATTTATATTTGGCAAGCATAATGGCCCATATCACTTTTAGGAATGTGATAGATATTAGAGAAGAGATATAGGTGATACTGAGAGACAATGGTTTCTACGTAAGTGAAGATTGTATGCACAAAATCTTTTATCTAAAAATTTTGTTTCCAATTGTTTTGTGATCACTTGATCACTAGGGATATACCCTCTTGTTGAGAGTGGATTTGGATATTTGGATAGGTTAGTTTGAAAATGAATTTATATTTCAATGCTTTTATTTATTGCACATATAATATTGGTGCCTCAAATATGGTTCTGTTTTGATTTTATACTTCGAAAAAGGAGATCACAATGGGATTGGTGTGCACATACAAAATTCCGTACTTAGGAAAGAGATTGTATTTATAATATCTAATTTCTTTATGACGCTTCCATTATAGTTAAATGTTGTACAATGATGGAAGACTATCCATTATAGTGAAATGTTGTACAATGATGGAAGAGTAATTAACATAGTTAATAAAAATGTGGATATCTTTATGAGAAGAAAAAAGTGAGTCAAATATTATCATATATCATTGTAACATATTATGTTGAAGTAAACAGTTTTGTCTAAATAAAAGATTAAATAACTTTTTTCTTTAAATTTGAATGATAAAATTAAAATTCTCTCGTGATTCATGTAGAAGTGACAAATGGAATAATGTAAAGAGTACATATAGTTGTACGTGGGGCCAAGCATTTGCAAATTGATGACATGTGAATTTGAAATAATTGTTTTTTGAAATTAAGTACCGAAACATGAGATTCTAATTGATTACAATTAATGTATTGGACTAATACATCAAAGAGGTATGAATACAGTTATTATTAAATATTTTTATCAAATTGTTATAGTTAAATCAAAGTTATTGTTATTACATTTACTTGCTATTTTTAACAAATTTCGTATATCTTTTGTTTTATTTTAAATATGAAATCCATTTATTTAATAGTAATCTAAATGACATAAATTAAAATGTTTTTTTTCTACAAGTCCATATGGTAAAGAAATTATACATAATGGTATCTATGGAATTGTCTAATTGATTAAAATTAATTAGATAAAAAACTTATTGAACAAACTAATCATTCTTAAGTTTCTCCCAAATATAGCTTGCACTCCAGAATAATGTAAGGCACTTGGTGCAAATGGTCCTTGGGGTAGAAAACAAAAATTGTGTCATATAATGATATTTTTCTAATTTTGTCATGTGATTTTCATTGGTACCATTATATCTATGCATTCATTAAAGTCAAAAGAATCTAATGTCAATATTTTATTACAAGATCCAAATATAATACATTAGTATTCAAAAAAATGACATTGTTTAAATTAATTTTCTATCCTATTGTGTCATTAAGTGGTGAAATGGAATATTTGGCACTATCTTACTAATATGAATAGAATTTAGCAAATGGATTATTGAATTGACTCAATAGTGTTTTTTTAGTACCACACATTCTTAGATACTTCAAGAATCTTTACCTAAGTGGTCTGTAGGAATAAAAAAATTTTGATGTAGAGTAGCATGTTACCCATGATAGAATTGGAGTTTCGTTATTAACATATTTTTGATGTAATATGTAAGGTAAAATGCATGAGATATCTACATTTGACCTTAATATCAAAGTTTTACAATGTATTTCACATAGAAATCGAACAAATATCTGAACTAATAAATTACACCATATACAATAAATTTTACCAATTGAAATAAATTGATTTCTTTTGCATATAATACTTAATCTACACATAAAAATTTTCACCTACAAGTTAATCAATTTGACATAATGTCACAAAACCAAGAAATGGATCTACTAGTTAAATGATCAATAAGATTAAGTGATGGTCTTGCTTTATTATTTGTAGCAAAGTGATAAAAACTGATGTCAAGTTTCAAAAGAAAAGTCAATTCCAAACAAAGAAACAATTTTACATATCGCATCATTTAAAAAAAAACATTTTTCCATATCGAATGAAACTAAAATCAATATATTATATATATGCAAGTCATAGGCTATATGTAAATTAAGTTTATTCAGTACAAGAAAACATGAGGCCATTTCAAGGATATTGAATAAGGACCATATACTTACATAACAATAGTTATAAAAAGTAATCAACAAAAACTTGTTATCAAAAGCTAACATCAAGAATATATTATTTAAGGGGCACAAAAATTGAGTAGTTCAATCTAGATAACCTATGTTTCCAGTTAGAATTACCAACAATACTATTTTTACAAGAAGTAATCAATAAATAAACCATATATAATGTATTCATATTTAGAATAGTGGTAAATTCATTTTCACATATTCAAATTGTATGCCCACCAACACATGTGTTTAAAATGATCTCTCAAAATTATTGTTAATTCAAATGGAATACAAGAATCATTTCAAACCAAAAATTTTATTTTATCCATCAACCTCTTCGCCATCATAGGTGGCATAGGAAACTAAATACAATAATTAGTATCATTACATTATATTTTCTTCTTGATAAATGTTATTATAGAAAAGAAAGTTAAATTATAAATGGTATTCCCACCTTCATCTTGGTTTAGCACAAATATTATACTTTCATGTCAAACATTCTATTTGGACGGCTTGTGTGTAAGTTTTGGACCTTGTGTGTAGTTTATCATCGCTAAATAACCTTGTGCCCCTTTATGCATGATTGCTATTGCTTATTCCATTTAAATAATCAAATCATGCCTTTAACATCCATAAATTCAATCAAAAAATTAAATATATTATATATTATATATAATATATATGAAATCATCAATAGAAGGCATATTCAAAGTCATATATTACAAAATCCTGATATGATTCAAAAAGAACCATAAATGTTTCATTCAACAATATGTCCAAAGTATACCCAAATTGGGATGAAAATCTAAGTGGAAAGGGAGGTCTAGGGTGTGGGAGGTGCAACATAGTTTAGAAGGCATGTAGTTGCAACATCTCTTGTCAAAGATAAGCTATTAATGTCAAATCTAGTTTATTTTCATTCTTTGTGTAAACAATTTTCAACATTTCCTATTATTAAAAAGTGAAGTTTAGTTTCATTGTATGTCTATGTTTTTGGTTTGAACTTGTAGTTAATTTCATTCCTTCAAGAATCTATATTAGTTTTATTGGAGTTAGGTGTCCTTTATTTTATTTTTCTATGCCTGTCCCCAATGAGTTTTGGATATAAGCAATCGGGACTCAAAATGGTTGAACCCTTGCAAGACGCTCCTTATTGACACCTGAGGCTTCTCATGGTGGAAGAAATGAAAGACAAGGAAGTAGGAGATCCTTTAAAATTGTTGCTTAATGAATTCCTCAAGCAATAGAGGAATTAAATGATGGATAACATTTACCAGATACTTCAACAATTATAGATGGGCGATGCATCTTTATCCTATTGTTACTTCTTACAAGATGACATCTTTAAGGCACAAGTTAACTATTTTATTCCTATATTTGAAGGAGAAATAGTTGCATAAGTTGTAGATAAATGACTACATCTCTTACAAAATATTTTTTGCTCCAAGATATTTTTTATAGAGAAAATATTAAATTTTAACTAGTTAAAACCACTTTCCATGTCAGTCCATAGTAAGTTTTTTTCTATGGAAAAAAGGCTACAAAGAATAATATTACCTTATTGAAAATTAAGAAGAAAAATATATAAAATGCAACACACTATGGAAATAAAACTACTAAAACACGCTAGAGTTCAAAGATATATTTCATACTTTGCACACAAATGTTGGTATCAATAACTCTAAATAAAATTTGGTGCTCAATGTTTACAAAGATACATCGACAAAAATATAGAGTTCCTTGTTTGGAAAAGCATATCGATATAGCTTTACTCATGGCACATGTTATTTTCCATTAACAAACATTTATAATATAATAAAATACTATCTGAGATTTGGCATCTCCTTCTGTCCATTAAATCATCTTTACCCCCATTTAGATGCGTTCAATGTATCGCAAAATATGGTGAAAGTAAATGGATAATTATGAGGATATATACGATATCATAAACGTTTTTATATATATATATCTTAAATTAAGAATTAATATAATAAAATAAATAAATATATAATAATCATAAACGTTTATATATATATAATATAATATAATATGAAAAAGAAAACAACTCATCTAAAATCTACTTGAGGAACTTACGATGGGATTGGGCAATATTGGGAGAAGGAAAAGTTTTGATGGTTCTAATGATCGGGCAGGGAACCATTTATTTATACATCATATGTAGTAGGCTATCATAGTGAAATAATTCCAATAGTTATTGGTCGTGTTAATTTTAATATATGAAATTTATGACATACCCATATTTAAGGTGAATTTCCTTAATCTACCTTTTTGGCTAAAAATGATAGTAGCATTATTCCATCATTTATTTCATTATTCCACACATTTAATAGTAGCAATGGAAAACAATACTTCATATGCAAATAAGGGAGCCATTGTAGCGGTAGTCCCTGTCAGGGTTGGGAAACTCCAGTTCGGTGTGCGGTATTCATATCGAATTGATTTCCTCCTACTTTCTTCAATTGTGTTTTTATTGTTTCTTTGACTCTGTATTCTTTTCATTTTTGGCTGCCACTATGCATTGAACACACATCTCTCGCCATGGACTTTAGATCTTTAGATTGGCTCTTAGCTACATGGTATGGTTGCATCTTCAAGCATGTTTTGCTGTGCGTGGAACATTTTTCTCGACATGGTCTTCGATTCTCTGGATCGACTCTTCGCTGTGTGGAAAGTTTACATCTTTGAGATGGGTTTCTTGATGGGTTTCAGGGCAAGATGATGACTTCATTTTGTCACTCTTTCAAGCGATTGTGTCACTTCTGGATTGCATCTATTTTTGATCAGTGAAAATGTTGGAATGTACCGAAGAGGTGCTGTCTTCGGACTTCAGCTCACTAGGGCTGGCGGCTGCACCACAATT